>JAHZMT010003885.1:0-11910 GCA_027743785.1 Sinhomidia bicolor
AAATACAAATCAGACCATATTTCGAAATACAAATAACATTTATTTACTTTCCTTTATTTACACAAGTTTAATGATTATTTTTTGTCTGCCGTCTCACACCAGAAAAAAAAAAGAGAATGGTGTAGTAAATGCTCTCTGCAGGTTTTCCATCAAGTTCCAAATTACGCATTCCTAATTGACATTCATGGCAAACCACTGATGATGATGATGACCTGATGATAAATATTCATATGTACATATTTTTTCGGAGGCCCTTTTTCTCTACTGTAACTGTTTCCCAAGTCTTTCTTTATTTTTTTACAAAACTTGAAAATAATATACAAGGCACATTGAACATACCGATGAGCACGGTGATTTCGTACACTCGGTGGTGAAGCAGCCAAAAAAGAATATTATTTTATGCTTTCAAACAGAACATCAAAAAGCCCGATGATCAACGTATGCATATTATTATCACATCACGCTACACTATCCACATGCATAATCTTTCCTCATATTATTATTATTATATACTCATCTCGTCATGTTTATTTGTTTATGTTTTCGATACTACCTGCTACCACTGCTGCTGCTGCTGCTGCAACACGATTTCATTTTATGTAACAAAGTTGTTACTATTTCTATTTATACAAAGCTCAGGGATGCGAACCAATAATAATAATAATAATAGTAATAGATACACAAAAAAGTTGTATCATCATCGTTAGTGTCTTCCTCGTGGGCGTCGCATCATCCTACTACATCAGTCGCCTATATAGTTGATGTGACTGTTGCAACATAAACCGTAGCACCAGCACTAGCACTATACTGGTTAAAAAAATACGTGAAACACATGTACGAATTTTTTTAGGTAATTTTCTTTATTTACATTTCCGAAATACGATACACATTAAGGTAAACATGGATAGAAAAGGAGAGAAAGGAAGCCATTCCAACTAGTACAAAGAAACCATCATTCACAATCACCTCATTGTGTGTGCACAGAATTGTAAAGCATGAGCACAAAAACGGGATGTATACAAACGAGATACAAAAGAATCGTATAAACACTTTTTGCTTTTCAAACGAGATTTCCCCTTTTTAAAGAATTTTTTTTCTCTCTCTCTCTCGCTTCTCTAGTAGGAAATAGAGGCAAACATTCTTGTTTAGTGAGATACACATACATACATACATACACGCTCACATTACATTAAGTAAATATATACATTGCGTTGTTGCTGCTGCTGCTGCTGCTGTTGTTGTTGTTATTATTATTACAGTTGTATTGGCAGATTTTCTCGTTGTCTCGGCTTATAGCCCGTGAAACGTAAATAGATTACCTGCTAGCTAGCTAGACTTGGTGTGATGTCTGTATATATAAGTGTATATGTGTTTTCTGTTTCAAAGCAATACATTTTGCTGATGATACGGTCGTCGGCGGAAGATGCACCAAAAAAAGTGGCAATAATAATGTTGAAAGTCTTATACTGCTACTTTCATTGCACGTTAGTAGAGCGATAGAATGGCAATGGTGGTGGTAGGTAAAGATTATACCTAGCTAAGCCAGCAGAAGTAACACCGTCCCAAAATTTATGTATAATTCATAGGGTGCCGTTTCTCTGCAAAACAAAATAATAATAATAACAAGTTTGAGAAAACAACAATGAAATTCGCAACTTGTGCCATTAGAACCAGCAGCAGCAGAAGCACCACCAATTCTGCTTCTTTGTATATGCGAGTGTTCGTCACAAATAAAGAAACCGGTTGACTTTGTTGCTCTGTTGATATTACTATTATTATTATTTTATATTTTATTATTATTATTATGTATACAGATATTACCGTTGAATTTCCTTTGAACATACTGTTTATTTGCCCGAGACTGTGAGTAAGTGGTTGGTTGAGTAAGTGAGATGAGAACATCACATAGGACAAGAAGACCCCAGGAGTGTACTTCAAAAACAGGAAGCTGATGATGATAATACAAAGTACATTTCAGAGAGAGAGAGAGAGAGAGAAACAGAGAAGAAATAACCTCTAGCTTTTCTAGAGCTGGGCTCTGAACTTCTACTACTACTACAACTACACGTTTTTGTATATAGGCAGGGCAGGGCAGAAACAGAAACAAGATCTAACGGTGGACAAAGATATTCTTCTCTCCTTTTGCCACCATCTTCTTCTCAAGTCCGGACCAACCACATTATACATGCTTATATAACAAAAGCCAAGTTACTGCTAATATCAAGTCATTTTGAAGAAAGCAATGCTCTGCAGCAATAGTTTCGTCCGTGTGTGCCTACATACACACAAATACACTCTTCTTATTTTGGCTGAATTTCGAATTCCAGGCAATTCTCTACTTTGTACTTAAACTTACATGATGCTTTCTTCTTCAAGCAAAGTTAGTCCATGTTGTATGTAGTATTCGTCGTCGTCGTCGTAGCTAGCTACTCAAAAAATCATGACAGAGCTGAGTGAGAAGAAAAGATCCACTTTCAAAAGTACTTTTGACGCTACTACCACCATACCACATCGAGTTATCATCATCATCATCAACAACATCATGTTGCGGAACACACACATGTCTAAATAATAATATTCTGGGTAACTTTACCATCTTTTTTTCCTTGTTTGAACTTTACAAAGAAGATATTTCCGATTGAACCATTGATTCTTCAATGACCACTTTTGCATTCAACCATTTTTGTTCAAGGGGAGCATTAGGAAAAAAAAGTTGCTTTCACCGGAAAGCAATTACAGGGTTCCTTTTTAAAGGAAAAAAAACTTGAAAATGTGTATTAGGTACACACACACAAGGAAATTTGTAGCTTTGATAAAAAATTGACATAAAGTAAATTGTGCTGAGAAATGTATGCTTTTTTGTTTTGTTTTATCCAAAAATGTTTTTGCATTGAATAGCTGCTACTGCTACTGTTCTAGAGCGAATTCATTGCCATCAACTTTGCTATACGCAACAAATCGAACCATTCATTCAAATGGCTTTCCATTCAAAGTCTTGCTGTTTTTAACGGCCATTCGGGAGTGAAATCAATGCAGTCATTCATACACCATAACAATTTCTCCATCCTCCTTTCTATGCGATTGTTAGCATTCCCTTTTTCTCTCTCTTGTTATTAAAATGGTCAGTCGGTACTACTAGGAGGAAGTACATAAAAGTGGGAGTATTGTAGTAGTAGTAATAAAATAGAATATGCCTACTACACTGCCTACACACGATTAAACTATGGAAAAGTGCGAGATGCAATCATCTTGTGTTCTTGTGTTTGGTATATACTCTGCACTCGCATTCCGTACTCCCAAAAGCTCATTATTACAGTCGTTGTGGAAAAAGAGCACCACTTTCACAAGCGATAAAGTAGCTTTCACTCATTCACTCCAAGTCAAGGAAAGGAGGAGGAGGATAAGGAATAAAGTACCGGGGCATTTAAAAAAAAGAACAGAATGTTCTCAATATTATTATCAGCAAGAGAAAGTAGTAAAGAATATAAAGCAAGCCGAGTAAAGACCTCTCGGCAGAAACTGTTCTCAGCAGAAATTCAACTGTACACTTCAAGTCAACGAATTGCATAATAATAATAATAATAATACACATATATGAATTCTAAGCTCTCTCACAATGAAATACCTTACATTTGTACAACAAGATGGCAATGAATGAAATATATTTAGGTTTATATACATATATACCAAATGCATATATATGTAGTATACTTTTGAAGAGGAGGACTAAGGGGAAGAAGGCTCAACTGATGAAAATAACTGGTGACTGAGAATAAATATAGTAGAAAGGGAACAAGCCCAGTAAGAAGCCAGCATCACAGTGTGTGTGTGTGTGTGTGCAATACCATCCTTGTAAAGTTGCAGACAAAAGGATAGATTAATGAGCATCTTGTAACAGAGTAATAATATTAAAATATCATCTGAGAAAATTACTGTTTTTCCTTTCTCTGCGTGTTCTCCCTCTGCCTCTTTCTCTCTCTCTTTCTCTGTCTCACTTCAATGTACTAACTCAAGCAACGGTAGAGAAATTTGTAGTTTTGTCATTTGTGTGCTCGTCTATCTATCGTTAGTTAGATAGTAGTAGTAAATGTTGTCGTCGCGTTTCATGCTGACTTGCATTTCTTCAAAGAACCTCTCAATTTCATAAACTCCGTTGTTACATCTTTTGTCTGTGTGTGTCTCGTATTCAAATGTGGATAACAAGTTGGAAGAGTTTTGGGACAAGACAAGAAGAAGAAGAACAAAACAAATACCTAAATATGAATTTTGCCAAGACATGAGGAAAGAAGGGGATATGCAATATGTATTTTCTCTTCTCCAACTATAACTTTAGCCTGTGTGTCGTTCTCAAAAGTACATTTAGGCCATCGATGATGTAAAATGTCTACAGACTGGAAAAGAGAGAAAAAAAAGTTTAGTCAAGCTTAGGTAGTTCATTTTTAGAAAGTATTATTATTATTATTAAAAGCATACCTATTTTATAAGGGGTTCTACAACATCTTGGCTACTAGGTATACTCGTTGAAATTTTATGTTTTTGCATTTATATTCATTATTATTAAACATTCATGTTACAAATTTCCTTCTTATGAGTTGGTGTGTGTGTGCTTGTGCGTGTCGTAGCCCTTTTCCAAGATCATTACTGTGACTATACCCATCTGCATGCTTAGAGTTAACAACTTTAGCTTGCAGCAACAACATCATCAATTTGTAATCTCCACAGGCTTGATATTATATGATGACATCATATTAAAACGAATAAACTTTGTGTTGGACGGAGCAAGGGAAAGAGTGCACAATTATTAGAATATAATGAAAAAGTATATTTTTTCAACTTCATTAGAAAAGCCAGAGTGCACGTCTCTCAGCCACTGACAACTCTACTACTACCCTGTCTGATTGTATCAGAAACACAAGTTTTTCACTCTCAATTTATGAGGTAAGGAAAGCCAAAGGTCGAAAAACTTTTTAATTTTCTTCAAGTCAAAATGGCATGGTCAACTTTCTAAACATGTAAATGTGATGGTGTTTGAGTAAGTATCTCTGATCTCTGATATGTTTAGCGATTTCAAAAAGTTAAACTGGTGAATATCCCCCAAAATGACTTTTTTTACTATAAAGTTTACATTGGAGTGTCTCTCTCTACCAATTAATGCTAACCAGCATTGATAATTAAATGAACTAAAAATCCTTAAAGTACTCGTTTCTGTTTGCAGTTAAGCCATAAAAGAGCAGAATCCAGTTAGGTTTCCTAAAACAAGCAAGTTGCTTCTACAGTAGGATCATGTGGATGCAGCAAACACTTTTGGGTAAACTAGCAAACACCCACGTTACAAGATTGCCCAAGTGAAAGAAAATCCAATAATGCGAAACAAAGCTGGTTGTGTGTACTCATCTCAGTCAGTATGTAAACGTTCTTCTGGAAAAAAATATAATATGAACAGCAGAGTAGTAGGATTTCAAAGCGTTACTACACGAAAAACACGCAATGTCAACTTGTACGCGTGTAATGCACACACATGTGAACTAACACTTCAATTGAAAATGAAACTGGTTTAGTTTTTTATGCACGACTTGCTTGGACTTTCCAGTCAGCAGATTTATCCAGAGTACCATTGCATTAGCACAAGCCGTTAAATAATGTTTATGGGTGTAGTAGGTATGAAAATTGTAGAGGGGGAGAGAGAGAGAGATAAAGTAAGTAAGGCGTACAAAGCATAATTCGTTCCTTCTTTAGAGTAATTTAGTGAGGCAACAGTGCACAATTTTAGTAGTAGTAACGCTCATTATCACCATCATCTGTACAGAATAATATGTATCATATACAGAATTTGGAATGAGACGCGCAAGAAAATTGTCGTGTTGTCTATATTCTGACGCTTTGGGGTGGAGTGGAATTTAAAGCAAGAGGATATAAACTATTTAGGTACTTTTGTTAGAAATACAGAAGAATCTTTTTTTTTTGTCCTCATTGGTTATTTTGCCATAAGTTTTGGATGCTGCTGTGCTGGTTGTATACTACTTTTTAATGAACTATACATATAAGTAGTTTCATCCAAAAGTTATTATTATTATTATTTCTCTATACTGTACCATTAGAGGTTCTTTCCAATTTATGCATAATGGAACTGTGAGTTTTAACTAACATTATTATGTATTACTACAAGATTTTATTACTGCTGCACTGAAATTAGTTTGGTTGGTAGAGTAAAAGTACCTAGTCTTTTGGAAACCGAAAAACAGATACATGGAGAAAACATTCCTCATAATATTTTCTGCTCTCACGCTTTCCCTTTTACGGTTTTGTTTACAAAAGGAGCATAGGTATATACAAGTTTGTTTGTTAGTTGGCAAACAATAGGTGGGGCTAGATTTTGTGGCGTGTTATTATTATTAGCCATCTCATTATTTATGTAGGTAACGCTTATTTATATAAACTAGATTTATAATTTGTGAGAAATAAGCATATTTTCACGTATACACACACACACAGCTTTAATAGCATAATATTTCTTTAATAATATTTGTCTGGTGTAATAATACCACCTCGCATCAATGATTTTTCTCTATACTTTTCAGATATGGCTGATTTAATCATCACCTCACGTATTTCTTCGACCTAATAATAATTCAAAAACAAAGAGTATATACATACCTATAGGGTGGTGGTACTCCTTCAGTTTGAATACTATTTTACTTTTCAACAAAAAAAGGATCGAAAATTTCATTTTGTTATTGATCGACTGTAAGGAGAATGGAGACTCTAAGGACATGAATAGATTTTTATTATGAAATATTATTGATAGGTACTACATGACTGCACTGGTTTATATCATTGAATNAATTTCATTTTGTTATTGATCGACTGTAAGGAGAATGGAGACTCTAAGGACATGAATAGATTTTTATTATGAAATATTATTGATAGGTACTACATGACTGCATTGGTTTATATCATTGAATATTTCAAGTTGAATACGCTTCGAATAACAATAACAGGGAGAATGATGATTGTAAAAGAGCGTATTATTATTATTAGGCACTAGGCAGTTCCACTTCACCACACGAATAAAAATTTATTTTTTTACACATTGTCTATATAGTGGTAGTAGTTTTGCTAGTTAAGTGAGCTACAATAATAATAGACGTCATTTTATATACTGAATGAATAGCTTTCATAGATTTTCTATGTAAATTTTTGAGCATGTGCCATGTGCTGGAACATTAGCAATCTAGGCATGAAATATCAGAAGTAGTCTAATGAATACCTAATGACGGAGACTTTTTTTATGAACTAGAGCTCTCACTCCTTTCAGTTCTGTTATCCCGCAGTAGTTCATGAATACCGAGTACCATTAATAACAGGCATATGAGCACATTGTCCTATTTATTATATGATTTTTTTTTCTCTACCAAAAAAAATAAACCTAAAATGATTTTCCAAAATCACAATAATAAAACCCGGACAAGTCTCAAAATGATGAGGAATGAAAAGGAAAGATTGTGAAATCTGATATAATAAATTTAAGGATGATGATGAATGATCTTTAGATGATTTATGGAGGAAATGGTGCGTTCATTTGTAAATATTTTAACTTGATGTATTTACAAGACTCCATATATTCGATGAAAATGGTCAGGCATTTTGTGTGTAATGATAAATTGAACTAGCGAATACGACGCTTTATCCCTAAATGGTTGGGTGGTTGTAGTAATAGCGTTTGATTGCGTTTTGCGTCAGTAAGGACGGAACAGTATCTTTACGCAGAGAGGATGGGATGGAAATGAATTCAAATTAAGCCAGCCACGGGCTGAATTCGTTTAATGGCTGGAATGAAAGTATATAGCTATAGTAATATATAGTTAGTTAATACACCCGCTTTAATACAAAGGAATTAGACGACTAACTAACTGCATTGCATTGCTTGAATCTATTTATTATCAACCCAGCAGCATCATGTAAAAATGAAAAACTGTGGTAATTTCGCATAAATGAAAAGCTTATATTAAAGTAATTCAGTAATTCTGCACCACAAAATATTATCTACTTCCTCCCTGCTTTCACCATTCTCCATTATACAGACGCATCATCAAGCTCGATTTTAGTCCATCAAGGCGCCCATCGCACAGCTTCCGCGTCTTCCTCCACGGAAATGATACCAAATTCCGGTATTAGTTCTTGCCCAAATGAGGATCCCACCACCACCACAACCATCGAGGTAGATCACCGTCGCTCTCGCTCCATCAAGCCATTCAATCACAGTGACGACGGAGGAAATCAAAGTGACAGCAGCAATAGTACTTCATCGTTGGCTTCCTCACCTCGTTACAATGAGAGGTACCCCAGAGCATTTGAAAATTTCAGAAAGAGCGGCGGTAGCAGTCGAAATTATTACGGTGGCGGCGGTGGAGGAAATTCTAGCTCATCCTCGCGTGGCTCTTTCGTTGTTCATGGAAGTCGCACATCCCTCCCTCCTCTGGACGAAAACACTCCTTTGGATGGCACAGAGTCCCAACTTTCTCTACAACTTCGTCGCGCCACAAGGTCTTCATCGTGGACTAATCAAAAGATTCTTGACGCAATTGATGGAATCAAAACAAGTATAGAGGATTTGGATCCGTGTCTGGTTATTGGCGGAAAACTCTCTAGCACAAATAATGGGAACGGCATCTCGGCCACCGAAAGTAGTTCGAAAACTGTAATGACATTCACTTTACTACACACCAAAAACACTTCATATCAAATTTAATCCGGATACTATTTATATACCTACACGTATGAATATTGCATGGCATCACCATCGCATATAATAATGCAGCGTAGAGAAATGACATGGTCGTGGTATCTTGTTTCAATTTTTGCATCCACCGAACGGCACCACGTATAAGCATATTTTTGTTTGAACAGGAAGGGATCACACCCCATTACAATTTTGCTTGTGTGTGTGTGGAGATGCGGTCATATAATCATGATAAAATATTGTTTTCTATGCAGGAGTCATTTCGCGAGGGCTCGTTCGAAAAATACTACACACCAAAAACACTTCATATCAAATTTAATCCGGATACTATTTATATACCTACACGTATGAATATTGCATGGCATGGCATCATCGCATATAATAATGCAGGCAGTGTAGAGAAATGACATGGTCGTCGTATCTTATTTCAATTTTTGCATCCACCGACCGGCACCACGTATAAGCATATTTTTGTTTGAACAGGAAGGGATCACACCCCATTACAATTTTGCTTGTGTGTGTGTGTGGAGATGCGGTCATATAATCATGATAAAATATTGTTTTCTATGCAGGAGTCATTTCGCGAGGGCTCGTTCGAAAAGTTTGTTATTCCTAAATCGATATCCAATTTGATCATGAAATCCCGTTTCAGTGGCTCTGTAAATCCGCCAACATCAGCTCAAAATAGAGAAAATAGCTGCTACAATTTTCTCTGTGGGATTAGAGAGGACGAGGACGAAGAACAGCATCAGCAGGATGATACTTTTACTACTGGTGGTGGTGGCGGTAGTAGTGGTACTAGTAGTGCAGCTGATGGTGGTGACGCTGGTGAAATTCGATTGACGATTACTTCAGCTCCTTCAATGGAAAAGGAGGAGGAGGAGGAAGGAAAATGCAAGCATTTTATTGCCAGAGGAAGTGGTAGTGAGAGTGAGAAAATCGGTGACAACTTGCTCGCTGTGATGCTGGAAAAGGAAGCAAATGGAACATCAATTGAATGGCATTCCAAAAATGGCAGTGTCACTAAAAAAGATGATATTGTCAAGAAGAAAGTACTGACACAACAGGAACAACATCAGCAGCATTTTCAGCATCAACCACAAGACAGGAATTTTCTTGAAAAAGTAATTCTGCCTTGTAGTACTTTGCCACAACCAAATGATTCCTCCATAACTGATGATGCAGATAAAGAACGTCAATGGCAGCTACACCACCACCACCACCACCAACAAAATTCGAAAAATATTGTGCAGTCTCAGTCACAACATATTACTAATACTACCGGCTCTGCTGCTTCTGACAAAAGGGAGCAAAAGTGAGAAGCCTCCAAGCATATCTGCAAAGTGGAGCAAGAAGACTGACTAAAACGTATAGGCAGCAGCAACAACAACAACAACCAAAATTGCTTTAGTCATTTTTAGGGGTGAACAAGACTATAAATATCCAATAATATATTTTTTATACAGAAAACCATCACACCAAACAACCTATAAAGATGTACTACAAACGGAGAAAAATGGTGTAAACATCACACTTGTGTTCTTCTTCTTCTGCTGCTGCTGCTTCTGTTTTTGAGACGAGTAGTTTCAACATAAATTTTACATCACTACTTGTACTACCACTACTACTACCGTTACGACTACATGATAAAATAATTTCGTTCAACTTGGTGTGCTGCTGCTGCTTCGCCTATATGATGTCACGTATTTCTGGCATAAAACAATTTCTTATGAAGAAACCTTTAGAGAGAGAAAGTTTCATTGCAGTAAAGAAAGTTGAAAAAAATTCTCTACTGATTATACATATAGCACATTTATTTGTATAAAGCTCAATATTTAGAAAAGTACCACGCAAACTTTGAGCGTAGGCCGACACATGTAGTTTAATAAAAAAGAATACGCAAAAAAAGTATATGATTTGAAAATAAACAATAAAAAACTATATTTTGGTCTGTACACTATTGTATATATAATTTATATACCTATATATATAGGATATAATATGAAAGTTACGCTTTTTGAATCTTTATTCCATCATCATCATCATCATAGCATATTTTTTGCTAAAAGTGATCTGTCAGCAGCCAGCTCAAATCTTCAGACTTATTTATCATCATCATGTAATAATATTTTTGTGTGCTCTTGGTCACGTTCAAATGTTACATATTGTTTTTCATGGCTTTTGTATCAAATTTGACTATACATATTATTATTATTATTATACTAAATGTCAATTTTTGTGGTATAAAAATGTACGAATGAATCCCTCCACCTTTTATATAATGTCCTGTATATTTACATTGATGAGGACAGGTCAGCTCTGTGGAAGAAGAAGACGAAGAAGGTTGTATAAAATCCTTAGAAAATTTCCTTTCCCTGTAATAAATCATTCACATTTTTATTACCCTATAATAACACTCTCGAAAATGTTCATGCCAGGTGTTTATGGATGTCTAGTTTTCCCATAATTCTGTCCACTTGACTTGCTCTTTGAGCAAGAGTGTTTTTTTTCTAGAGAAAAAAAAGATGTCGAAATCGCTGCATGGGTATAATAATAATAATACGACGTATGTGAAATAGGTATGAATTTGGACCAAGAAAAAAAAAGACCTGGCAAAGGATTTTTTTTTATTTTGGTATGTTCCACCAACCAATATAAAAATCGTTAGGTTTTATCATAATCATAAAAAGGTTTGGTGAAAGTATATAGTACGTACGTAAGATACAAGGCCATTATCCATACATTTCACACTATTTTGAGCATTATTACAAAGTGTAGGTATTACGATTATACGACGCAATGCAACGATAAACCTTCTACATTACATTCCAAATTGGCTCTTCTGTTTTACTTTTTCTTGGGATTCTGTGTGCACACTTTATAGAAAGAAACGGTTTTGAATTTGGACTCGTCTTGTCTCCAGCCATAAAACTCTTTCTTTCCGGAGAAAGTTATGATATTACTTGGTTGTGGTAGGGTTGTTGTTGTGTTGTTTAGCATAATATAAAAGTAGACAAGAAATTCCTTTTTTTTTCTGGTGAGAAACAAACCTAGGTGTAGGTACTAACATATTATTCAGAAATGGTAGGAATGAATTGTGTTATATTTTTATAATGCTACTAAATATGCAGAAAATTTTTTCATGTGTAAATTAATCGACTGGTACTGAC
>JAHZMT010003886.1:0-11467 GCA_027743785.1 Sinhomidia bicolor
CTTTCAGGGAATATGGGTGAATTCATTCATTAGTGGTCCCATTCATTTTCAGATGTTGCCAGTTGCCACACTCCATTAGTGCTTATGTGTTACCCAAAATGCTTAAGTAACAGCAGTTCTTTTACACAAGGCTGCTGCTACTTGCTGCACAAGAAGTGTTCAGGGTAGTAGCATTGAAAAGAGCAAGAGCAAAAATAATGAGTTTGTATTTGTACTTTGCCGATGAATTCCCTCGTAATGAAAATTGCCGACTTTATTATTATTAATAATAATAATGCAGGAAAAGGACGGTATGTATGGGTTAGTTATATTTTTATGATATAAACATATTCTACAAATTACTATAAAGCGAAAATATGAAAATATAGTTCAATTCGCAGTTGCTGACTCACTTGGTGGCTCAAGTTGTAGTCACAGTCATCACGATGACTCTACTACTACAGTACTCTTTTCTACAACAACTGGGAACGATCATAGTCGTCAAATCACGTCAAGTCATTTTGCAGTTAATCGTGCGTTCAAGTACGTACACGCACTCTGGTATATTTTCTTATGATTATTATGATTATTATTTATTTTAACTAGACTCCGCGCTTATCATCATCGTCATCCAACACTACAACTAGCTATATGTACCAGTAAAAAAACCCTAGTCTGTCGGTGTTATTACCTTCGTATTTCATCCAAGTTTGTGTGTAGGTACTTTTGCCAAGTATAAATATTGCTACGGCTGCTGTGTAGTAATAATAATAACAACGTGCATTATGCCATGCTATCATACTTGCTTGCTTACTGTTTACGCACTTGCTGTGCGGGACTGCAACTAAATCACTCTTTTTGGCACAGTCGACTGAATTAGCAAAATTGTTTTCATGAGAAATAGATGTGTAACAGGAAATCGTACTTTAAGCACAAATGTGTTGCTTTTATGTACACTGCCTGTCACAAGTCACAACAAATATATCAGATAAATAGTATCTGAAAGTGGCACTTTAACATGCAACTTTTTATATGAAAAAAATGTAATGTATATAGCCAACAACGGCAACCAGCCTTCTTTCTTGAAGAAACGCTTTTTTACTCAACATGAACATCCAAATGTTATATAGCTTTGCTGTTGGTCTTTTATTCAATTCAATCGTGTCATTGCATGCTGTTAAAATGTAATGACCTGTTTCGAATGCATTAATTATGTCAAATAGAGAAGAAAAAAATATAGACATTTTTTTACAAACTTCTCCCTGTAAAATGTTATGCTTTGTAAGTTTGCCATCATCATGTATGCAGCAGCTTGCAATTGACTCAAATAATGAGTAAAGTAACTTATTTTGTGTAGAATCAGTGCAGCATACAGTATGCCATATATAACGCTTTATTAAACAGAAACGAGCAATGACTTTGTCTTGTAACGGTTGAATAAGATTTTGGAAAGTTGCTTGCAAAACTGTCGTGGCTAATGTGACGACGACAAAATTTAAAATTGTCAATTACAACATAAAAGTGTAATCTAATTGACATATGGCTTAATTCAAAGAAAATCTCAATTTCTTGCTAAATTATAACTTTTCGGCAGATAATCAATTTCATCGACAACAACGACGAATTAGAAAGACAGGGAAAAAATAACAAATCTCAATTGAAATGCTTAATCTAAACAAAGGTAAATTACTATCTTGATTTCAAAAAAATAAAATACGAGTTTTTAGAATGTTCTCTGTTGTAACAAAAAAAAATTGTAAAGATTTTTCAAATATAAAATAGGTATTATTGAGTACTAAATTAACTTTTCTGCATATAATTATGCATGTGATTCACAAGCTCTAAAATGCAAGTTACATTTTGGGGGAACATTAAAAAACACCATATTTCTCTCATTTTTAACCATTTATTTTCTAATGAGAGGGAGTCTCCTCCATCCAGAATTCAGTAGAATGTTGTACGTGACCGCACATTGGGCATTGCAATATATTTTTTAAAATAATAATTATTTTTTGACTGCTTCTACATACATATACCTGAAAGTTAAATAACCTACAATTTACAATGAACTAATAAACAAACAAAAGCAAAACACGTACAACTTCAAGGAAAAATCTCAAGGACACTCACTTTTTTGATTTTGCATACAAATGTTTGTTTTTTGCTATTATTTTAAGAAAAAAATCCAAAAATTATATCGCAGTAGTATAGTAGTAGCATCAATTAAATTAAAGGCTGAATTGTCGTAAATTTTCATCTCTAATAATTATGCATAAAAAATAATTTTTTATATCATCAACTTTTTGCGTAATTACATATTATTACTGTATTTGTATGTTTTTGTGTCAATTTATATTTTTTGGTCGGTAGTAGAAAATACAGACTACAGGGCACACTAACATTTGAAATGACCATGTATACATATACGTATGTACATATGTATCTTTGAAACAGTTTGGATTTAACATCCATTATTACAACGCACTATGCAAGTTTCCCAAAAGCAAGATTATGTTATTGGTGGTGCAGACGCATGTCTAATATTTCCTCCTCTTGTATAAACGTAAATTATCTACCTAGATATGCAAGCATCATACCCAAAGACGACCTTACATCTACATAACTGCAAATTTTATGCTGCTAGCAAAAGTACTTTTTCGCCCTAATTCGGCAACACTTTGAATACGCTGCAGTGCAGTGCAGTATGTGTATGCGTGCGATATGATCTTTTTAGCATTCATCATCACCGTTGATGGTGCTATGTAGCTGCCATATATGAATAATATATTATATTATAATATGATATCGACATACAATGTACACACGATTTTCTCATTATTTTTAACAAAATTTTCATAACATTTAACAGGTGGAAGTGTTATGCTTGTTTAAAAAAAAGTAAAATGCGAAAATTATGATGAGGAAAATTCAATGCAAAATATAGTTGCACAATCGTTTTTTTTGTTCATTCAAAAAATGCTTACACCTGAGAAGCGTGTGTGCATATTTCATAATAAAATCACTCCTATTATTATTACTGTTATTTATTATCCAATATATTTAATACACATATATAACGACAAACGATCTTGATGTAGTGTTCTAGATTTACGGAGGTGATCACAAGTGTCTTTCAAAAGGCTCAATTTATGAAACATTGTTGCTGCCAAAAGCATTGTTCATTGTGAGTCCATCTAAACCGACAATTTTTTCATTCAAAAAATAATAATGATAATACGCGAATCTTACGGCAAAATGCCGCTCTGTCAATACTACTACTACTACAAACCATTACCCTACTCAAAGAAAAGAATACGGCAAAAAAATGTGCGAAATAACCTTTTTTCCATTTTTGCCGAATTATAATGGCACCGATAATATGAAGGCGCTGCTTATCCTAATGAAATGGAATTCAAAGTTGAAAGTGTGAATAATGTATGCAAAACGACAAGGATGATGATGGTGCTTCTGCTGTTGCTGCTGCTCATGCATTGTCGATGAGTTGCAAAATTCTGTTTTTGAACGAAGGAAAAAGTGAGACAAAATGAACAAGGATGATGATGATGACTATGGTAAACAATCATCATTTTTCTTATCTAAGTAGACGTGCTCATAATTTCGCATAATCTTCATGCATTTAGCCAAGGGCGTAACACAGCGTTCACTCTGATGATATGCACCAATTCAAAAGATGAAAAAAAGAATGAATAATGTAATGCGATGATGGGACTTGCTTTTTTAAACGTTTCAGGTTAGGTTGAGATGTAGGTACGCCGCCTGCCATGCAAATATTGCATACCTACGTTGCGTTGTCGAGAGAGAAAAAAAACGCCGATTGCCTGTTGATGCTGTTGCTGCACGCATATCTTGTTCTTGCTCAGCAGATCGCCGATGGGTAAGTCGAAGCATGGGAAAGTGAAAGTGAAATGAGGTTGATCTCAAGTTCTGATTTTTTTTCCTTTCGGACAAGCAGAAAGAACCTCAACCACTTTTCTGTTTTGGACTCAAATTAATGGAATCACTATCTCGATGCCTATCAATGACTAAACTATGTACAATGCCACGTTACATACTGTGCCTGACAATGAATATATATACACCTTGTCGTCGTACACCAAAATGTTATTAAGTATGCAAAGAGTGTACAGTGTAATACGTAGTGACTGTATATTATATGACAAGACTATAAAATGGAATAATAATGATATTACCTTCACACAAGTTGGTTGGTTGGTTTGCGTTTGCTGCTTGAAAGCAAGTTTGAAATTATACTCCTCTGGGATAAATAGAGAACCATTTATGGCACTTGAAATAATAATGATGATGGCGATGATGATGAATGAATTATACCAAATATTACGACTTTTAACTCACCTGATAACATCAACATTTTAGATTCAATGAGTTCTGGATTATTATTGTTATTATGCTACAGAGGTACATGTAGGTATTTTATGTCAAGTACAAAGTGAATTTGAAATACTTGTTACCTAATGCCGTAAAGCCATGCGATAGCCATATTATGAGCGACACAAAAAGCAGCATATTTTTTAAGCTACTATTGTACTGCTACAGAGTGTGTAGTCAGCCAGAGTATTATTTTCGCCATTTTGCTTTGAGCAGGGCTTAGTTCAGGTTTTGTCAGACTAATGTGATCATATTAAATGTAATTACCTATCCAAAAATGCGTCTACCTACTGGTCCTGTCTTAACCGTAAACTGTGTGAGCTATTATTGATAACATAACGTAATTTTTATTGGTGATAATGATGCGCGTGTTTGTGAAAATATTTAAAGAGTCATTTACATTCGAAAAATGATATCCCTATTTTGAGGTGTGAATGAAAAGCTTGCTGTAGGCTAACTTTAAATTTAGGATTATGCAAAAAATGCTATTAATCAAATGAAAGAAATTAATTTAATTATGCTAATTCAATTTACCACGTTTCATCATTCTAAATATTGTAGACAACTACCGATACAGATTTTTAAAAACTTGATGAAATAATATTGGAACAGAGAGAGCGTAATATTTACTTTTCTACCAAAGTAAAATTTTACTTGTTATGTTATTTGCTCAGATTACAATTCAATAATTTTGCAATGCTAGAAAAACTCTCAGTGTGTAAATCTGTATTAATCCACCAACTCGTACAGATTTTGCATTCAAGTTTTCGCATTTTGACTACTTGGGTACTGTTATCACCACAACATCGTCATCGCCATCATTCAAAAAACCATTATATTTATGTGGGTTTCCTGATACATTCCGTTATTTGTTATTATTGTTACTTGCTACGCACCGTTTTTTTCATAAACTACTTTTGCCAAAGCTGCAAACTTGTGTGTATATCAGAAAAATGGTTTTTATTGTTTTTTATCATGACAATGATCACGATATCGTCATATAAATTCAATCGTCGTGCCTGTACGAGAAAAGTTGGTAGCACAAGTTTTTGGATGGATACATATACATACATACATACATACGTACATCCAACATTTAAAAAAGTGCGAGCAAAACAATGAAAGCAATTGAGATTAAAAGCGGTCGTAAAAAAGAGCATTAATATAATAGATCGCAGTATATTCGCAGTGTTACTTGTTACATAAGTACAAGTTATATGTGTGTATACACACTGAAGAAAGAAATTGTGGAAACCGCTATGAAATTACTGGGCATTTAACAGAATGCTGTGGATAGATGCTGAATGAATATAATGTGTGGAATTTCGGTATTTTTATTTTGTTTGTATGGGTCACACAGGAAAAAAAAGATGTAATGTAAAAGATATAAAAAAGTACAATTGCTGCTGTACTATTTTCTACATTTTTTTCACGGAAATATTATTATTATCATTCTACATCCACACAATATATCAAACAGTACAATGGCCAGCACAAATTTGAGGTTCTTTTTTTATTGCTCTGCTCTGCTAGTAAACATAGATTTCACACATTTTGGTCAAAAGGTAAAAAACTTCAGTTAAAATCAGGATTGAAACTGCTTTTTTCTGCTGAAAATAAAAAAATATATTCTCGGTAAAAGAATAACGTACCATATCACGCGTACAACAAACAGTAATAATAAAATTTATATATATCGTCAATGAAATTTAAAGTCTAAAGCTACTGCTATAAGACTACCTATGTATATATTGTAACGTGCTATATGAATGAGTGTATAGAGAAGCGGAAATATTTGCACTTGAAATGCTTTTTTTTTGCTTTGATCATTGTGTAAATATTCAAAGGTTGACTTGCAACTTGACTTTCAGTAGCGGGCATGGGCCTATATACTCTCTCTCTTTATTCTGTCTGTATGTCGCTTCGTTTTTGCACAGTACACGTTCTTTTCATTCTTCTTTGTGCCTTATCATCTTTGTGCTCTATAATGTATACCGACCGACCGACCGATGATGTTTGTGCACGACATAGAAAATTCAATGTGTAACTGTACATTTTTTTTTTAAAGCCACTTTTATCTGTGTGTGTAGTAATTATAAGGACAAGGCTTGACGAATTTGCAATTTTTTCTAACATTCCTTCAAAATGCATTTTAAAAAGCGTAGCAAAATTGAGGAAAATTCCTTTTTTGCATGTCGAACAGTAATTGATGGTTGGAGACTGGTGATTAGCCTTTCATTGCAAGATGCAATATTTATTTACTAATTTACCAAATTGCTATTAACTTAATGACAGTCGGGTTTTATCATGTTATATATTATAGGCATAAGGAAATGACACACAGTGGCCTACGAATTACCACTGATCCGTTACTTTGCTACTAAAGTACCAGGAAAAGCTATTGTAATAAAATTTAATTCATTAGTAGTTATCTGTATGCTTCGTTACAAAAATTCGTTATGATGAAGTCCAACCACACTTTTGAATCGATCTCCCTTCTCTTCCTTATCCTGGGATAATGATGATAGTTAACCGTGCCAGTAGTAGTTACGCAAATCAAAGGATTTTGTAAAGGGCTTACCTGAAAATGAAACAAATTAAAATATAGATTAAAAATCGGTTAATGTCTTAATTTGTGGTTTAACTTGAAGAAATATTTTGTTTTGATAAAAAGAAGACGTGAAATCCCCAACGGTCAAATAGTACAAAATTGACACTGTCTTACATTCCATAATTATATTTTTTTAGATTGCCATGCACGTGTACTACGTGTATTCAATGGTTTAGCAATAATAATATCGTGAAAGCAAACAAAAACAGGTAATTGAAGCCAGTCTTACTTAACCGCATTGTTTTAATTAACTCTCTCTCAGGTGAATGAAAACAAAAAAATCGTGTGATTACAGCAGATACTCTGATGATGATTGTATCTTTTGTAGAAAAGCACATTAATGTGCACAGCCAGAGATTCATCTTGACACACAAGAGTACCACTGGAGGAGATGATGAGATTGTATAAAGGAATTGATAAATTAATTATCCGTTCTCTTCGCCATTCCTTTTCCTCTCTCAATCTCTACTTTAATTGAATATTAGTATGCACCATGAATACCATCTCTTCACGTCGTGCATAAAGATGATGAAATGAAATGTTGATGAAACGATGAAAGTGCATAGAAGTGAAGAAGAATAGATATATATACATGTGTGGTTAGAGCTAGAGCAGTTAGATAAGTACTGACAATAAAGGAATACTAATCATGTTACTACTTGGTCTTCTTTCCTTCCAGTTTCAGGTTCCATGTGGGTCTTTCTCACATGAATACGGCAATAAAGCCTTGTTTACGATAAAGTTTGGAGAAGCTACATACATACATATCTATTGCTTCACCGTAGAAAACGTTATAAATGCACAGTTGTCTGAGAAAGATATGATCAACCACTGATCACATCAACAACATCCCAAACGAGCAACTTGAAACTTTCTGAAACATATAAAAAAGTGCACCAAAAGTACATTCTTTATAGCTGATGGAGAATATACAAGAAAAGATACGTTTTTGTTAGTTTTTTTCTTCTCTTTTAGTTTGCTACATTCCGTTTTATTCTTTATTACATACGATGGTGTATTTGTGCTAGTCCAGTTTTTATATATCTGCTTTCATTTTATTTACCACAAGACAAATGAATCACGGAACAAAACAACCCTCATTCATTTATTTTTCTTTGTACCGACGACAAAAATGACCTCAAGGCCGGTAGCAGAATAAGAAGTAAAACAACAAACTACATACACACGTATATATAAAACAAACTTATACATCTCCTCTGTGTAATGTAATGGGTTCCATCGTCGTCAGCAGTTGTTGTTGTCTTATTCTGTCACCGTGATGAATGTGATCATGACGGAAATTTCTTAATCAAGGCAAAAGGAGATGGGGAAAACAAGGGAGTGACCTAATTAAGCTATCGTGACAAAAGAAGAAAAAAAAGACCAGTAGCAGAGTCAGCAGCAGCAGTAATGGTACCTAAACACTGTCACATAAACCTAATAAATTAACCACACCACCAGAGGGAACAGTACTCTTGCTCATCAGCGCTTGTTTTTTTCAGGCTACCATCCTAAAACAGATATATTTATGTAATATTGAGGACAACTTCTTTGTGTGTAAGCATGTCAGACACTTACAAAGGAGAAATACATATATACGATTATAACAAGTATATAGTAATGTCACCTTATATTTAGCTGTTATTATAGCTAACCCTTAAAAAACTTTGAAAGTCAAGATCACTCCCGTGGGAAGTTTTCCCGTCAACCATCATCATCACATCAAATCTATTTACCAGCCCTGTTTATCTTTCATTCTAGAAGCAAAAAGGGCATGTAAACACAAGCCAGTGAGATTGATAATAATGTACCTGTGAGAAGATAAACAATATGCATACTATTATTATTATTGATACCAGAGGTTCTACTATATTCACATGATCTCAGAAAACGTCCACCTTTTTAAAGTGCCTACAAAGTTTGTAGTTGGTAAGTTTACTTGAAAACCAATGAAGCGCAAACAACTAAACATGGCAAAAGTGTGCATGAAAGACCGCAAAACCGTGAATCATGATGATCATCATGTAATCATATATCATCGTGTAGAATGTATACGGTTGCAGCAGACTGCAGTGTTGCAGGGGCAGTGGCAGCAGCAGTAGTAGTGGCATTGACACCACATAAAACTACCCTATTATTATTGTTATACGACAGACAACAAGCAACTGTATAATCTGAAAAAGATAGAGACAACATGCATGCAATTCGCTCATTTATTTATTTCTCCTTGTCTTGTCATTTTCTTCATCTGTGTGAGATAATTTTACAGATATTTATGATGATGTGTTTTATTGCTTTGCTTGACTGACATAAGTGTTTTGGTATGCTCCATTGTGGATTGTGCTGATGATGATGATTATGATGCAATCATACTTTTTTTTATCAACTTTTAGAATTCTACCCTTAGCTTTGTATTCACACAAGTATGCATAAATCTCTGTATTTATGTATGTCACGCTAAACAATGTCATAACAAAAATATCTTTCAAAACAAGCATGCTGATTGCTTATTTATGGGTACATGTATGTATGCACATTTTGCTTGTTGACAACAATAAACAATGTCAAATTGCTGAGATCACGCATGATTTAAACGCATCTTAACTCCTAATTTTATAGAGAGGGTTGGTCGTTGGACGCGGTTAAACATGTTACATAATAATATTACATTATTGCAAGTAAAGTGGCGCGGTGTTCTAAATGTGGTTGTGTGTTAATTAAAGCATGAATCCGTGTAAAATTTCCTTTTCCAAAATAGACGTAATTAAAGCATACTGTCATTTTCAGAACACCATCATCATCGTCATCATCATGCATGATTATTATTATAAATCTTTCAAAACCTCTTGACATGAAGGTCGCCATGTCGTGAACGTGTTTATAGTTTTTACTGTCATTAAAAAAGCATTCGTGCTCTAAATACCCTCCTTTGTTGCCACTCCATTTGCTCATGTGCGATGGTAGTCTCACGTGGTGCGACATTTTGTAGCGTGGTGTAAGTAGAAAGGTCTAACAAGTTGACTTAACTCTTTGTTTCATGCACTATCATCATCTCTTTCAACATACCATAATACCATTGATCATTTTCTGATTCAACCTTCATCCACTTTTTTTAAACTCTACTCATTTAGCATAAACGGACTTCAAAATATATTGACAGTCTATCGGCGGCATCATTCTTTGAATAAAAAGAAAAACATTTGTTTAGCTTAACATTGATATCTTTAAGATTAGTCAATTGACGTATCATTTTAAAAAGATTTTTAACTAACGTTTTGTATTTGGCTTGTCATTCGATTAAATAAAAAAAATTCTTAAGAAGATGCAAGGACGATAGATGATCTCATTTCGGACTGTTCTTCTCTCGAGCACATTATTTATGTGGAGGCATTGTTCATGACCAGAGATTATAAAAATGCACTATTATGTTTATTTATGTTTGTGCCTTGCATGGGCTTATATATCAAGTACGTACAGTGTGCACATACATATTTAGAATGAAATGGGACGGAACAAGTATGTTTTTCAAACTTTCCAAAGTGACGGGCCACTTTATTACCTGACATTTCAAGTTGTATTAGATGCATACTAATAAAGATATTTTTTTTGTATATCTACGATAACAAGATAAGATGGGTTTTTTGGTAGAGCAGATATGTGATGTAAGTGTACTTCATTTCTTCTGGCCCAGAGATTCCTTTTACATCTTTATAAACTACTCTTCTCTTTCAAGCACGTACTTATCGTGCTTGAAAAGCAAACTGCAAGCACTTCTCTTCCAGCTTAAAGAGTGACACGCTTAAAGATCCCCAAAAAATTGTTTCAGCTTTGAACACTGCAGATGCACTTGTCTAAAAAAAGTTGTCTATCCACAAAGTTGCCCTTCTTTCTTAGGCACCAAAACTAAAACTTCTCCTTGAGTAAATTGAGATAAATTGAGTGAAAATGCATAATATTATCCAGTGCAACAATTTGTACTTTATGTTCAAATATTAGCATGCATAGCCTGAAGATCTTGATATTTTTGATACTTATCAGCTAGTATTTTCGTGACAGAACTTAATTCATAATTCAATAGCAGAAAGCTGTCAAACTTTTAAAAATAATTATTTACCTGATAAAGATTATTTTGACTTAATACATCATCCCCATCATAATTGAGATAAGCATAAATGTATTGTGTTGTCCACGTCTGGAAAATAATATTTAAAAAAATCTTCCCTGTCCCTCTCATTGTCACTAATGCAGTTCTGCTATAGACCTTCAGATAAAAAAGTACGCGTGAAACGCTATTCATTAATCAATTGAGTGTCAGTATTTAAAATGATAAAATATTATCAAATAAATTAGTACAAAAATATTTGCATAGGTAGCGTCGAGTAGATAAATTGTGATAAATTAGCAAGCACGGGGTGACCAGTCTTCTCCCAGTCTCAAGTTGTCAAAATATATAATTTTTTTCAATCTGAT
>JAHZMT010003887.1:0-11461 GCA_027743785.1 Sinhomidia bicolor
CAATCAAAATACAGAATGTCATATGATGTGTTACTTATGACCGGCGAGAAACCAAACATTTACATGCTCATCTGCTGGAAATATCTTTCCCCGCTGTTGATAGCTATCATGTTATTAGGCTCAATCGGCGAGTTTATTTATTCCACTGTGCAAACCGGCGGCTTCAAGTACACCGCCTTTGATCCAACTCATCCGAATAGCACAAATGGGGATGTTGAGCTACCCATACCTGGACACGTTTTGGGCATTGGATTCTTACTCATGCTCTACTGTGTTCTTTGGGTGCCCCTTCACTATTTCCTGAGAAACACACGTTGGAACATGCTCAAGCAGCAAGCGCCTGCTGACTTTCCGGAAGAGGAGCTCAGGGAAGAGAGAGGGATCCAGGTGGACCGGGAAGAAGAGCACTTTTCCATGACTGAAAGGGTCATCATGGGAGAACAAAGTCTTCACAGCCTCCAAGAGTACAGAGATAATGCTGTTAAAAGTTTAACAGACTTACCGCGCAGAGCAGGCAGTACTGGCAGCTCTCAACTTTCTCTAACTGGCATCACACGAAAAAAGTAGAAGCGATAAATAAGCAAACATTAAAAATGTAAATAAATTGACAAGTAAAATCGCTTACTTTAAATGATTACGATTTTTGGTATACGTATCTCTAATTCACACTTTGAATTAACATCATGCATACCTACATAAAAAGTGATGTATCGCTATAATGTTTAGTTAAAAACAAATTTTTATTAAAGTTTATATCGTGCATGTTTCCTGAATTATATTTCATATTCTCAAAGAATGTCTTCACATCCCTGAGATCTTCTTGTCATCTTCATGGTCAACCAAAACTGTGCAATGGCGGCTCGTGACAGGACTGGTAAGGGTAAAACGGGTAAAACTGACAAGTAGGTTAGTAGATTGCTTCCACCTTCCAGGTTCGTTTGGTCTCCATCTTGCAAAAATGTTCCCATGTTATTTTGATTGAAAAAAGGCAACAAAACGTCATAGATATAATATGTGTAGATAATGATTTTGTTTGTCGTTTATTTATAAATACAATAAATCCAGAAAAAATTGCCGACCTTTGTAAAAAGGTCAAGGGATAATATGGGGATAATTATTTACTTTTAGCGATGTAGTTTCCGTTTCTATTCTACCGTAGTCTTTTTCGTGTAGTTTTTTTTACCTAAAACTTATCAATTACCTTACCATCTCAAAGCTACTTTTTTTACAACACCTACATACAAATTTGAGGAAAATTCTGAAGCTCCTCCATTATCCCGATAAAATATGGTAACAAAATAAATTCGTCATTTGTTAAAAATACATAATATGTGGTTTTACACACAGTACCTTTATATTTTTAGGACTCGGAAGAAAATCCAGCAGACGATACTTCGACGGAGCCTGCAGTAATACACCAATTTGATTCATAATCTTTGACCACAGATATTCTCATAAATTTAAAGTTTCCCTAATTTTTATCATTTAAAGCAAACCGTGCAAATTGAACAACTTGACGATGCAGTAGAAGAGGAAGTGCAAGCAGCGCCTGAGCGTGAAAAATGGGGATCCAGAGTTGCATATATTTTAACCTTGGTTGGTTACGCGGGTAGGTAAAAACTCATCGTCAGTTTCCACATTTTTGAATTCTTGTACAACTTACCTTTGCACAATAAACTAACTCAGAATATACCTTTTGCTTTTGAAACAGTGGGCTTTGGCAATATTTGGGCAAGTCTGTTATTTAGTAAACTGCTTTTATTTCTGTCAGCAGTAATAATTATTTTTTAAAACAAAAATGTTCTTTTTTTAACCAATATTGCAGAGATTTCCATACCAAATGCGGGAGAATGGTGGACGTAAGTTGTATTTGTGTTTAAATAAAATATTAGCATCGTGCGGAATAATTAAAGTATAATGTTGATTTAAAAAAAATATATTTTCTACAGTTGCATTTTTGGTACCCTACTCTTTTATGCTGGGAGTTGTGGGAATACCAATGTTTTTTCTCGAACTCGCCGTTGGACAGCGCAGGCGGAAAGGAGTAGTGTATGCGTATTGCAGAGATTTCCATACCAAATGCGGGAGAATGGTGGACGTAAGTTGTATTTGTGTTTAAATAAAATATTAGCATCGTGGGGAATAATTAAAGTATAATGTTGATTTTAAAAAAATACATTTTCTACAGTTGCATTTTTGGTACCCTACTGTTTTATGCTGGGGGTTGTGGGAATACCAATGTTTTTTCTCGAACTCGCCGTTGGACAGCGCAGGCGGAAAGGAGTAGTGTATGCGTGGGCAGAAGCGAGTCCCGCCTTTGGCGGCATTGGTATAGCGTGCGGTTGGTGAGTTATTTGAAAACTTTTGCTGTCCCTATCCATTAACAATAAAATAAAGCACATTGGTCTACTAATCGTTTAATCTTATTAAAAACAGGCTATGCTTTATGGTTGGACTATATTACAATACGCTAATTGCTTACTGTCTTTCCTACTTTTTTGACGTAAGTTAATTAGCTAAACATATTTATGTACAGACAAGATTTATGTAATAATTATATTCTTCTTTTGATGGCGCCATCGACAAAATACAATACTGTTTACAACAGTCATTTCGAAGTCCCCTTCCATGGACAGATTGCAAAACGGCAGCTACAGTTGCGGGTGAACGGGATAAAACATTTCAAACTGAATGCGTGGTAAAGTATTCAAATTATTTGCAATTTTTATGATTACATTTTTTTAAAAGTCACATGTATTTAGCAACCAATTGTGGGTATTATTAATTTGCTAATAGAAAAATCTTCACGGAAGAGCGACAAAATATTACTGGTACAAACGTACTCTTGAGATTTCAGAAGAAATGCGTGGTAAAGTATTCAAATTATTTGCAATTTTTATGGTTAAATTTTTTAAAGCCACATGTATTTAGCAAGCAATTGTCACTATTATTAATTTGCTAATAGAAAAATCTTCACGGCAGAGCGACAAAATATTACTGGTACAAACGTACTCTTGAGATTTCAGAAGGTATAGATGATGCCGGGGGTTACAACTGGTACTTGTGCCTGTACCATATCATTGTGTGGGTCGCCATTTTCGGCATACTAGTGAAGGGCACAAAGTCTGTTGGAGCGGTCGTTTACGTTACGGCTGTGTTACCTTACGCTGTGCTACTCATGTTTTTCTTGGCCAATTGTGCCATTGAACCGTCGAAAGGATGGCTTGGAGCGTACCGCCTCCTCAAGCCAAATGTACTATATTATGGCTTAGAACATAGAGGATACTTAGTATCTACTTACAAGTCAAGGTATTAATTTAATTTTTTTATGTTTTGCAGTGGACCGTACTTTATTCTCCAATCACTTGGCTGAAAGCTGGAACCCAAATATTTTTCTCCCTTGGCGTCGCCTACGGCTGTCTGGTTGTTTTCGCATCATACAGCCCAGCCCGGAACAACTGCTACAAGGATGCGATAAGCATTAGCCTGATAAATTGCGGAACATCCATTTTTGCCGCACTAGTTGTATTTCCGATGGTTGGCCTCCTTGGACACAATAAGTATGAAGAGTGCGTGATGAATATGGCGAAAGCCATAAATAGTCCAAAACTAACTGCCAGTCTAACACAAGACAAGTATGACATTTACTTTTTCACAAATGCCAAAGAGTGGTCAGAAGTGGACAGTGGTTCGAATAACATAACAATCAGATATGGATACGGGGAGCTGACTGCTGACGATAAGCAAAGCTACAAGCTAGCAGACCATCCTGGGGATATTTTGGAGAGAATTAATCAAACAATGTTAAATCAGGGATTTTTAGCGAAGGCAGGACCCCTCGACCCTTTTTTGCATGACTGTTCCATCGGTCAAGAGGCGACAAAAAGTGGTGCTATTGCGGCCGTTCAAGATCTCACAAGTTTAAATCGCCTCATTTGTACTTGTACGTTTGAACTCAAATCGTCGTCACACATTTGATAATTTTGCGTGTTAAAAAGTTTTTTTAACGGTATCGTTTTACTAGCTATTATTTGCGGGGTAATGGCAGTGCTCTCCTTATTACTCTTTCCGTTTGGCTGGGGACCTTACGTTTTAGATCTTCTCGACCAGTGTAATATATTCAATGAAATTAGTTTGCTAAATATACATACATACATACATTAGCAGCAAACTACGTATAAATTGAATAGTACAATAATGTAAAATTATTATCATGTTCAATTTTAGGGACAGCCAATTGGACCTTCCTTGTAATAGCTTTGATGGAATGTATTGCTATTGGATGGGTCTACGGACTTGCCAAGTAAAAAATATTAAATGTATTTATTATTTTAACCAATTTTAGCCGTATTAACTCCTTATTTTTTCTACAGGATTTCATACGACATTCGACTCATGACCGGATCCAAGCCAAACTTGTATATTCTCCTCTGCTGGAAATACATTTCGCCAATCACCATCATTTTACTGCTGGTCGGTTCCGTTTCCCAGTTTATTTACTCGTCTGTCAAGACAGGAGCGATAGAGTACACCATTTTCAATTCTTCAGTAGCTGAAACCGACGGAGACGTAGCGAAGCCAATGCCCGGCTATGCTCTTGTTATAGGATTTTTTCTGCTGATATTCTGTATCGTTTGGGTTCCTCTCCACTTTTACTTGAGAAAAACTAAATGGAACTTGCTGAAGAAGCAGGCGCCCTCTGACTTCCCCGAAGCGGAGCTGAGGGAGGAGAGAAACATCAATGTGGCTCGGGAAGAGGACCAGTTCACAGTGGCAGAAAAGGCCATCATGGGTCAGCGAAGTCTTTTAAATTTGCAGGAGGACAGGGATAGACAGAGCAAAACTGAGTTGGTGCCATCCAATAAAAAGGGCAGTGGCGTTTCTCTATGAAGCTCTGTGCTTAATTTATTTTTAATATTGAAAAATTGTCAAGTAAGAAAAAAAATCATCTACACTTTTGGAATACCCACAATAAATTGCCAACGCTTAAATCTTTTTATTTAACCCTGGCTTGGTTTCCTTTCATTCCTTCATACACATAACCTATTCTATTATAATCATCAAGATTATAGTAATCTGATAATTCAATTAAGAGACGAAAAATTAAAAGGTTTTTGTCACCTTTACATATAGTCAGGGAAGGACCATGTTAGCACTAAAATTAACTTTTCTGTCTGATCAGGCTATGCAGTACCAATTTTTTTGTGAAAAACGTGTACAAATCGAAACTGCAAGTTGCGGACAGGGTACCTACCTATAATATGCCAACACGAGTTGTTTTTTCTGCTAACATGTTTGTTATATTATATTGTAGTAGAAACGTCATTTTTAAAATTTTGGGCTTCTGAACAGAAGGCAGTTTTCACGACAAGAATGAGTACCATACAAGGTAAGGCTGGTTAGAATTTAAGAAAAATGGACGAGTAAGAAAAACTCGTTTACTAAATTACTAATAAGTAACCTATTCGTTTTAATAAAGAAAAGCACTACCACACAAAAAGAAGCACAATGAGACAGGAGGCAAAATTCTATCTATACCTAAAAAGGAAAATGAATTTTCACACAATTTTATTTCAATGAAAAAAGATTATAAATATTTTTTGTTGTAATTTTTTATTGTTGCTGTCTTACATACAAATGGAACTTATAACTTTTGCACAAAGACAGTTGCTTTTATTGGCAAAAAAATGTGGGAAAGTGTCAAAACCGTTTTTTGTACATCTTCACTCGACTCATCTTGCATATGCTATGCAAACTCATTGTAGATTTAAGGTAAGTAAAAGGTGGGTCAGAATACATCCAGTGCATGTATTTATTATAACATTGCTGTTGAGACTTTAGGACCCTGAGGTTCCGACGCTAATTCTTTTGTCGAATCAATCAGCAACAGAATAAAATCTTTAACTAATGAACCTAAATCTAAAACTTGCTTGATCCAAAGAATCAGTATTGCAATTCAGAGAGAAAACGCTACATGTAATATGGGTAGTACCACTCCACAATTCCACTCAATGAAGGAGATATTTTTTCATTATTTTTTTGTTATAGTTATGAATTAAAAATTTGGTGTTCCTACTTTCTCTTTGTTTTTCTTTTTTTGTGAAATGTTGCAATAAATAGTGATTATCTATTGATTATGGGATATCATTTTTAAAATTCTAACAGCGCACAAAAAGTTTTTTAAAATTCAACCACCACACGTTATGTGATGATAGTTCCTTCTTTGCACCTACCATTAGTAGTTGTAATATTTCTTGCTCCTAAAAGAAAGATTATTGTAAACATCATTCATAGAAAAAATGGTAAAATCAAAATATTGATTTGTGACTTCTACTGTTTGTACATTGTTGTAAATTTCAATTTTTTTAAAATTTTAAAATTGAATCATTTAAACTTTTAGGATTTACAAGATGCCCCTCCAACTGATACTACTACCACTGGTCCGTCACCGGAACCTGAGGTAAGAACTTCTAGATTTACAACCTTCCTAATCTGATATCCTCTCTGCTCTTACCTGTCATCATCATGATCATCATTGCTTCAGTTTGTACGCACATGCACATACCTATTATGTACATACTTGTAACGAATCGAGTTAAACATCCTTCAATTTTAAATACTATTTTTTTTATACCTAGTCAAATAATGTAGAAACCGACCTTAAAAACGCAGAGCCTACAGCAGTAGAATCTCTGTTCGTTTCTGCGCCAGAAGCACCAGAACGAGAAAAATGGGAAACAAAAACTTCCTATCTTTTATCCATGATAAGCTACTCAGGTCAGCGGAAAGTCAGATTTTAGCACTAAATCGTTCAACTTATTTTCATACAACAGTCAATCTTAACCATATACAACTTTCTATTTTAAAACGCTTGAAACCAGTTGGATTCGGTAACATTTGGGTAAGAACGTTCTCATTGTTGGGGTTTTTTACTTTGAAAAATTATTTCAACTGCGTACGTGGTATAAACATAATGTTAATTTTTTATTATCAGAGATTTCCTTATCAAATGAGGGAGAATGGCGGACGTATGCCAACGTTTAGCAAACTTTAATTCAATTTAACTCAGATTCTCAGATAAGTTCAAATAGTAAAAAACTTGTATTTTTTACAGTTGCATTTTTGATTCCGTACTTTGGCATGCTGGCGCTGGTGGGTATACCCATGTTTTTTCTCGAGCTCGCCGTTGGGCAACGCAGGCGCAAAGGAGTTGTGTATGCGTGGGCTGAGATGTGCCCAGCGTTTGGAGGTATTGGCATGGCATGCGGCTGGTGCGTTGTCCAACTATTTAACTAACTGAAAATAACTCCTTAAATATTCTCATTTCGTTATTTACTGTTTACTCGTCTGTGCAGGATCTGTTTTATGGTTGGCTTGTATTACAACACGCTAATTGCCTACTGTATTTCCTACTTTTTTGATGTAAGCAATCTGTACGTATGAGCGCTCGTATTACATGCTTTGATAATAACCACCTATATTATAGAACAGAATTTATTTACGCAGTCATTTCGAAGCCCCCTTCCTTGGACGGATTGCAAGAAAGCAGCTACTGTAGCGGGTGAACTAAACAAACAATTTCAAATTGAATGCACGGTACCCTGACTTGTGCCATATTTTTACCGTTTATTTAAGAATAACATTTCCAATAAATTGGAATGTTTTTTTAAATTTAATGGTAAATGAAATTACATGTTGTAGGATAAGCTTCACGAAAGGTCCACAAAATACTACTGGTACCGACGGACGCTCGACATTTCCACCGGTTATGAGGATGCTGGTGGTTACAACTGGTACTTATTTCTGCACCTCGTGATTGCATGGTGTACTATTTACATCGTGTTAGTAAGAGGCACGAAATCTATTGGAGCTGTGGCTTACGTTACTGCAGTTCTTCCGTATGCTGTGCTTCTCACCTTTTTTATCGCCAATTGTGCCATTGAACCTTCAAAAGGATGGCTGGGAGCTTACCGCCTCCTCACGCCAAATGTACATTATTTTAGGAAATATTTTCTGATTTGCTTTACATTAACGTATTACAAACAATATCATATTAAAACCAATTTGTTTTTTAAGTGGTCTGCGCTTTATTCTCCAATCACTTGGCTGAAAGCTGGAACTCAACTGTTCTTTTCATTTGGTGTGGCCAGCGGTTGTGTTGTGGTGCTTGCCTCGTACAGTCCTGTGCGGAACAATTGTTATAAAGATGCAATAACCATTAGTCTGATAAACGTAGCAACTTCGCTTTCGGCAGCTTTAGTCATATTTCCGATGATTGGCCTTCTTGGACATCACAAGTATGAAGAGTGCGTGACGAATATGGCGAAAGCCATAACTAGTTCAAAATTAACTGCCAGTCTAACACAAGACAAGTATGACATTTACTTTTTCACAAATGCTAAAGAGTGGTCACAAGTGGACAGTGGTTCAAATAACATAACAATCCGATATGGATATGGGGAACTGACTGCAGAAGATAAGCAAAGCTACAAACGTGCAGATTATCCGGAGGATATTTTGGAGGAAATTGGTCAAAGTCTGTTAAATCAGGGATTTTTAGCGAAGGCAGGACCCCTCGACTCGTTTTTGCAGGACTGTTCTATCGGACAAGAAGCTACAAGAAGCGGTGGCGGAAGTGGTCTTTTGTTTATAGGGATTACAGAGGCCGTCAAGCACATGCCCGGCTCCAATTTTTGGTCTGCACTCTGGTTTTTAATGCTTATTACACTAGGCTTTGGCTCATGCTTTGGAACTGTTGAGGGCGCTATTTCGACTGTTCAGGATATTACAAATAAGAAGCGCTGTATTACCGCTTGTACGCATTTAAAGTACTCTGAAACTTGCCTTGTTAAAATGCTTAAAATTAAAATCCGAAAGTTTCAACTTTATTTTAAATGTTCTTTTTTCAGCTGTGGTTTGTGGGATGCTGACTATCTTGGCAATTCTACTTTTTCCATTTGGTTGGGGAGTGTTAATCCTAGACCTTTTGGATCAATGTAAAAAAAATTGTAAAGTTTTTCCAATATTTTTATCAAATATTAATGGTATCTTGCACGTTACGTAACGTTCAAAAAGTATTGTATTTTAGGGACAGCCAATTGGACTTTTCTTGTAATTGCTCTGTTTGAATGCATTGCTATAAGTTGGATTCACGGACTTGCCAAGTAAGAATATAATAATTATTAAAAACTTCATGGTACTGAAAATACGACAGCTTTCAATATATTATTGAAATTTAATTGTTGTTTATTATTTTCTACAATGGTTTTCATACGACATTCGACTGATGACTGGCTCCAAGCCGAATTTGTATATTCTCTTTAGTTGGAAGTACATCTCACCAATTGTCATTGTTTTCATGCTTGTCGGCTCCATCACACAGTTTATTTGTAAAGCCGTCAAGTCAGGAGGAGTGGTAGAGTACACAACTTTTATTCCAAATCATGCGAATGCAACACTTGACGGCTTTACAAATAAACTGTGTGATGGAGCCGACAAGTCAGGAGGAGTGGTAGAGTACACAACTTTTATTCCAAATCATGCGAATGCAACGGATGGAGAGTTGACGCTGTCAATACCTCCATTTGCCCTGTCTGTAGGATTTCTATTGATGTTTCTCTGCATCATTTGGGTACCCGTGCACTTCCTCTTGAGAGACACCAAGTGGAACATTTTAAAGGCCCAGCAACATGCCGACTTTCCAGAAGTTGAACTCAGGGAAGAGAGACACATCACCGTGAATCGGGAAGAAGATCTGTTTACAGACGCAGAGAAGGTCATCATTGGTAAGCAGAATCTTGTAACTCTGCAGAAGCATAGGGATAAGATCAAAAGTGAGACCTCCATCATGCACCACCACAAGCTAAGGAAAAGTAGCGGAGCCAGCGGAGCTCTCTCAATAACAACTATATGATTGATTCCCTATTTCCACTTTCATATTTAAGATTAATAAATTTACAGGTACTACCTAATGTTCAATACACGCAATCCATATAGTCTTTGTAGAAATTATAGAATGTTCAAAATGTCATTTATTTCGTTATCATAATTAATTCAAAAGAAGGCAAACGTTTTCATTGAAATAATACCGTGCACTCACTGTATTGAATTTCGCATGAAATTCGCTTTCTCAGTAAAAGTTTTCATCCTCTTGAGCTAATGTTCAACTTCATCGTTCACACCGAGCTTGTGCGATAGACAACGAGCTAGAGAGTCCCCAGCAGTGATGTAAAAATTTAAGCAGAGATTAGATGAAAACTTTTTTCAACTCTTTGTTCTTCAAGTTCTTATTGTAAAATATAGTGGAGTACAAAAGCAAACTGTTGAATAACGAAAGAAAAAATAAATGGCAGGATGTAGTACAAATCTGAAACTCTCGGCAATTTAATTAGATTTAGATTGAGTAATATTTTCATGATTTGTTCTAAATTAAAATTATTATTACGATTTGCAGAGCAACGATAATTATTTGTGGTCAACTGTTTTCACAAAACATATTAGTTGACTGACACAATAATAGTATAAATGTAGGAAATTAATTAAAATTTCTATCATGTATCATCTTAAAATATTGGGGCATTCCGAAGTATTAATATTTTATATAATAAATCTCTTGTAAATGACTACTGACTATATTATAAGCTGTACTATCTTATCATTATAATTACTCTGCAATTCAAACATTCAAACGAAAAACTGATCTGATTTCGATATCTAATAATCTAATCTAATGCCCAAAATTCCATATTAAACTTGAATAATCTTAAACAAAATTAAAATATTTCACGGAAAGCTTCATGAATGGCTCACATCGCATCGCACTTACTCATCTCTCCAGAAGGTTCTGTTCAACCTTAAAAAGCATATTTATTTTTCTTGTGCAAAAGCATTTACGACATTTTTGGAGGCAAGCGATTTCCTTTAGTCATAAAAAGTCTCTGCTTATCTGGATATTATATTTTACAGCCAAACAACAGTGGTGAAATGTCTTTTGTCATCATCGCAAACAGCCTTGTTAATCTCTACATCCTATTTTCACATTCTCAAACAATTTTTATGACCATTAGTGGAGACATCAAATGTAATATTGTCGTCTCCTCGTCCTGAAAAAAGTGGCAGTGTTGTGGTGGTAGTATGTACATTATTATCATTTACTCGTTTGTATTCTACTCAATATTATCCAGCATCAGCTTAACAGTAAAAAAAATCGGTGGTTTCAGTCAGAGCGATTTCGATTTGCATAAAAGAAACTGTTGTTGTTGTAGCATTTATTACATATTCGCTATCAACCTCCACCTCGCAAATAGATGAAACCACCACCACCTCCAGTCTCCGTCTATCAAAAACTAAACTAAATATATATGCGTGCCTACATATGTGCATAAAAATAAAATGAATTACTTCTACATTATAGACTCCATCAAGATGACAAAGAAACCAACAGGATACCAAATACCAGGCC
>JAHZMT010003888.1:0-10613 GCA_027743785.1 Sinhomidia bicolor
AGGCCAAAAAGTAAATTTGCCAAAAGACAATAATCACAAAGGACCAGAAAGGACATACATCCATGTTATAGCATAAAGATAGCCGCATTTTCTTAGATATTTCCCCTGCATTGTGTGTGCACTTGGTTATTGGCACACACAAAAAAAAATAAAAACTTTTTTTTTATATCTTCACAACTTTCCCATACGTTTTCTTCTCCTTTTCTTTCTTTCTTTCGGGTACTACTACTACAGCTACTCTTCCATCATCCCTCTCTTTTCTCGCTCTCTCCTTTCTTATTTTTTTTCCTCCTCACCTATTTTTTCCCTTTTTCTTTCCTCTCAATTTTTCTTAACCAACAATCCAATTTTAAAATGCAATTACATCTCTGCTCTTCTGCCTATATATAATATGCGGTAGTAGTAGTAGAAGTGTGCTTACTGCCACCGCTGTTTGCAAAAGTTAACAAGAAGCAAGAAAAGAATGTAAATGTGAGTGGAACAGCATAGCATAAGAATCAGAATCAGTAGTAGTAGTTTTTTTTGAGATATTAGCTAGTACTAAATCACAACGAATTAATAATGCAGACAGATGTGAATTGTTATTGCTGCGAACTTTTTTTTTTTTGGAGAAAAAAGGAAAAAAAGAGGTAGTCAACCAATATGTTAAATAGAGAGAGAGAGAGAGGTAAATTGAAAGAGTGAGTGAGGAATTACTAATAATAAAATTTTACCATTTAATTTTGCTGCTGCTGATGATGGTGGTGGTGATGATGGTGTTGGTAGCGGTGAGTCATCATGAAGTTTTTTTGTGTTATTTTTGGGAATTGGGTTGCTGCTGATAAGTTATGTACATTGTTTCCTGGATCTCGTGTGTGCTTTTGGTCTGCTGTGCTATGCCGTCTTTTTTGTTTAGTATGACAATGTAATGGAAGGGTTTTCCAAGAAATCAGATAGCCCTACTAACAAAATCTCGTGTTGCATCATAACTAGCACTTCCCCACTAGCACTGCTACTACTGACGTTATTATCAGAAATCAGCAGCATTTATACAGTGGTAGTAGCAGTGTCATTATAATCATCATCACACAAACGAAGCCACCATCACCATTTTTTTCCTCTCTCTCTCAGTTTTCCTCCTTTTTCTCACCTCATATTTTTTTGGGTAACAGGAGAGAGGAAAGAGCTTAAAGTGGAGAGGAGTGTTTGAATGCAGCTGCGGCGGCAAAGGCATATGGTAAGAAGAAGAAGATGTGCTTGGTGAAACCATTAATTTTTCTGCTGCTGCTGCTGGTGCGAAAGGGAAGGTGGAGAGAGAGAGGTATAATAATAATATAATAATAGGTAGGTATGCATGTAGCAACAGTGCTGCACACGTTCACTTTTTCCTCGCTGCCGCTGCTGCTTTTGCAGCTGCACGCAAAATAAAACATGAAGATTTATTGTTTCGGAATATTAACTCATATTTCAATTAAGTAACGGGGATGATTCGTGGAGGCATGTCGGAGGAGTCACACGAACGAACACTATATGAAGCAGCAAGCAGACGTGAAAAAAAGGGAGTGGGCAAATTGCTTAAGCATTTGGAAAACACTTTGCGAGCAGCTTTAATTTTACATAAGGTTCTTACTTTGCCCCAGTGAAAAGTTTTAAAGGGAATTTTCCTACCTCTAAAATCCTAATACGTGTGTGGTAATAATAATAAGCCGGTAGTGGTGATGATGGTGTGTATAAGCAGTAAAGTCGGAGGAGAGGGAAAAGACAACAAGTAAAGTTTTGCACACAAGAGTATTTTCTTTCCGTGTGGTTGATAAGAAGGAACTACTAGTGGGGATGGAGAAAGTATAGTCAAGTGGCGGCGGCGGCAGCAGCAGCAGCAGCAGCGGCAGGAAAAGGAATGGCCAAAGTGTCAGTCGGCAAACAAGTTTATGATGAATCAGCAGAAAAGTTTCTTGTACTTCAAACCAAACACCGCATCGCCCATTTACTACTCCTTCTTTATTTTCCTATCACCCACACCGCCACTTTTTCCACGAGAAGCTGAACTACATATAGGTATAACAAGTTGTGTGAAGATGAGGATGATGATGATGCAAAGTGGCATGACATGTACATCCATCTACTAAACTAAATGGATAAAGAAAAAGGGTAACAATAATAATAATAGTAATAGCAAGTTGATGGCAATGTTCACATAACAAGAAGGAAATCACAGGAAAAAGATACATACATATTTTAAGAGTAACACCGCCACTACCACTGCAGTTTGATGATGATGATAATGATGAGTAAGCCATGAGTATATATTTTGATCTGCTGACTATAAGTTATAGATGAATTAACCCTAACAAAAAGAAAAAGTAAAGAAGACACACACACAATACAGCTCCCACTTGAAAAAAATGTCTAGTAAGCACATTGAGACGACGACGACTGACTTATTTATGTACATAAATATCATGCCAATTTCTCCGTCTATATATTTGTCTTTCTAAACCTCCGCTCTGTCAATAGGCATCTTTCTGGTGCATTTTCCAGGATTCCAATTTCATTTTCACTCTCTCGTTCTCTCTACACTTTTACCACCACCACCACCTCCTCCTTCTTCAACTCCTCTTGTCTGAAAATAAATAAAGCAAATAAGCTTGTGTGTTTCTTCCGGTTGTAGTAAGTAGCAAGTAGTAGTAGTATTGCTTAAAAAACGAAGACGAAACCGGCTCGTAACTTTTTTTCTTCTTCTGCTTTTACCACTCGGCATAACTCATTTCATGCAAATCCCTTTTTCTATTAAAATCTTACCATCAACACCATCCCGCTGTATATACTGCATTCATTCATTCCTCCTGCTGCTCCTGCACCAGCAGCATTTCACATAATAACTCTTGTCTTCTTTTTTTGTGTACAGTCATCATTTCCTCCTTTCAAACATGTCAAAAAGAATAAAATAGAAAATGCCTTGCATTTTAACTTTCCAAGAAAACTAAACCAACACAATAGAGATTTTTTTTCTGCAAAAGAAAAGGCAAAAAGAAGCGGAGAGAAAAAAAGCTCAATTGCTTAAAAAACATTTTGCTTGGCTTCCTTGATGTCGATGAGTATAAAAAGCTAAAGAAGAGAGAAGAAAATCAAAATTCTACTTCCCCTTTCTTCTCTTCCAACCTTCCTTATTGAATCCTCCCTCACTACCATCATCATCATCATCATCATGATATCATTAATACCTTTTTATATAGCCCATCTGACAAAAGAATGAATGCACTTGTCAATCAAATGCAGAAGACCATGTTGGGGGTCCACACTGCAATTTCACCAATAGAAAAAAGAGAGAATTGAATTCCTGATGCTGTTTTGTTACTTCTTCTTCTTCTTCGTCTACATCAAATGCATTCAACATTCCATTTTACTTACTCCCTGGCATTTACTACTCGTACCTTTTTTATTACGATAATAATAATAATAATCCGCACGAAGGCAACTCACCTTCTTAGCATTTTTCTTTTTCATCTTGTCCTTCCTTTTCCCGTCACATTTCATTTAACCTGCGAGCTTTAACTTTTTTTCCCTTTTCAAAATGCTTGGCACAACTCCTCGCCAGTGCATTATTATTATTATGACGGTTGTAAGTACTTGCAAACAGCCTTAAAAAACATACCAGCCGACTATCCATCCATCCGACCGAAACAACTTTGCGCTATGAATTTCTAATGGACTCGGACAAAAACTTACTGGCAAATGATGCACACACACAAAAAAAGACATGTAAGAAAAGCAATAATATCTAATGCGTCTATGTATATATGAGTGAGTACATGGCTAAATGGGCAGCGAAAATGTTGACGACGACGACGATGACGATGATGATGGTGACATTGAATGAGTTATAGGTTATACGTTGCGTTTTTTTTATATATTATTGAGCCACATTTTTTTTCTGGAAGCGGTCGTATGGTAGTAGTGGTGGTGGCGGTACACGTGGACGCGTTCCTTCTTTTTTCGCTCTCTGTTAAAGATGGATGATCGGTTAATGGCGTATAACACCAACAAGACGAAGGAGGGTTAAAAGCTGTCGGCGAAACTAAAAGTGCGTGTCTTTTCTTGCCACATTAAAATGTAAAAATGGCCTGAAAAAAAATCGGTTCAAGATGGTGGTGGGATGTTCTCGGTTTTTTTTACCACTTAAATAAATAAATATACTTATATACATACATGGATATATAGTAGGTATTGTTGGGCCCGGTTATAACTGTTCCTTTTTTTTTAAGAAAAGAAGAAGAGGACAAAGGGAAAAATTCTGGAATGCCGATCATCATGCTTTCCATACTTACGTGTAGAAGACGGAGCAGAGGATAAAAGATGGTCATCTTGATCTATTGTCCATCCAACAACAACAGAACCCAGGCCCACGCTGCTACTTGACCAGAGGCAAGTCACAAACGGGAAAATGTTTGTGAAGAGAGGGAGAGAGAGAGAGAATATGTGAATGTGATTGCTCGTTTGTCAAATGTCCTTAGGAAAAAAGGGAAAGAGAAAAAAAGAAAGCGGAATGAACAAGTGAACAACCTCTTGAAGAAGAAGTAGCAGCAGCACAGAGAAAAACCAAAAAAGGATGATGACGACGACGGCACTTTTTTGGGTTGCGGTGTGGTGCGGCTACTGAAGGATGGAAGAAAGTGGGCTCCATTCCAAAAGAAAAAAAGAAAGTATGCATGCAGCAGCAGCAGCAGCAGGCACGACGTCTTACATGGTTTGTTGGTGCACTTACATTAGGGCGTAATACGTCCATAAAGAAGTGAAACTCTTCTTCTGACTCATGGAACAGCTAATAGATGTAATATTGTTGTCGTCGACGAAGCAGACGACGACAACGACAACGCGACGTTTTCTATGTATGTAGGGGAGTAAGTAGTACTATTAATATTATGATTATGATGAGACTTTTTTGTCGATGATGGGAATCCTCTGGTCTGATGGTGGTGGTAGTGGTAAGATGAGCATGATGACGATGATGGGATGTCTTTTTAGAGCTTGGAAATGGAATGTGAATGGAATTTTGGATGGAATTATAGAAAAAAAAGAGTGGGACTAATACATGCATTTTCCTTGTTATGGGGCAAGCTGTGTGTGTGTATGTGCATGGTGGCTTTGGTTTTGTTTAGTTGAGTGTGGTGGTAAAAAATGGGGAGAGAAAATGATAGGAAAAGGGAAGTATTATTATTATTATTATTATTATTATCATACATGTAAGTTTTGGCAGTGGTGTGATCAGTTCATCATTTTAGTTAGTATAATAATAATAATAATAATCAATACGAGGAAGAAAGATTTAGGGCAAGGAAATGCAAAGAAATTGAATATTTGGCAGGGAACATACCATTATTATTACTACAGCGAAAGTCGATGCGTTTTGGGGCTTTGCGAGAAACACTGAAAATAACGTTTTGATTATGCCATTATTAATGTTTTAGGGCTTGTCGATGCTGAGATTTTGTAATGTTTTAGACCCAACTCTATTTAACCCTAGTCAATTTTACATATGCATTCGCAAATCTTATTATAATGCCATGCCGTGGTGCTTGATTGTCCTGTGGTCTGTGCATTGTTGTAAAAAGTATCCCAGGAAATTGCTTGATTTGATTATTGCTAAAATGTTTACTGAATTAGTATTGAAAAAATATTATGTGCAAATTAGATATGCCGAAAATGAACGTTTTAGCTGAGTAGATGAATATGCGTCACAACAACTTTTACAATATACTATTCTCTAGTACGGTCTAAAACGCGAGAAAGTCAGTTTGTGCAAATAAAAAAGTGTAAAATGTCAAAAATTCATCCTGCAGAAGCGGATAAGAATAAAGAGAATAATAAAGAAAATACCAAAGAAAATAACATAAAGATTAACAAAGATAATAGCAAAGATAAAGATGGCAAGACTGATGAGGACTTTGAGCAGTGGTTGTTGGGAGCGGACTACATTAAAAGCAAAGAAGAAGAGGCAGCAAAAAAAGGTCACGAAAAGTCCATATTACGTAAAATCTTGAACTTCAAAAGTTCCACAATTAGTAAGCTGATGGCAATGGTTTAATCAATTAAATTGTTAATTTATCTCCAAGAGATCATAGAAAAAAGACATGTGGATGGCGACCGCTCAGGGTTTCCAAATGCACAAAACTATCCTTGAAGGTATGCAGCTCGTTTAAAAGGACAGATAGAAGCGGTAAAGCATTCATACAGTTGGACACGCTTGTCTTCATCATAGTATTAGCATACATTATAAGCATCGCAGTGATGGGCATAGCGGTGTGGTGCTACAAGGAGGACTCCCGTTGGAACTCCATTGTTCGTAATGAACGGCCCTTTCCGCGTCTCTCAAATGAAAACTTTTTTGGAGGAAAGTATCTTTTTATATACAATGAGGAAAGACTTCTTCAGGCCAAGAGACATTTGCTTCGAGAAAACCGATGGCTGGAGTTGATGCACCTGTTGTTCATGGCTTGTTTTATTGTCCTCACACTGTTTCAACTCGGCGCATATCTCACTCGTGGCGACAAGGATCACTCCAAAATAGTCGTTTGCTACTACACTGTATTTGGAGGTTTAGGTCTTATAGTTTCCCTCTTTCCACTGCTGTCCTGGCACAACCAAGAACATAGCTACACGGTAGCTGCTCACTATCTTCAGGATTTTTCTCGAAAAGTATGGAAAACTGAAATGAAACATTGGTCATCTGGCATGACTAACGCTACCGCGCAGGATGCTTGGACACTGGCAGGAATCATGAGATTTTGCTATGACGTCTCTCAGGATGGGGTGAATATCGAATCGGACGTGAGAGCGTTTTCATGTTACAAAAGATGGTATCGACTTGGTCAGTTACAGTACCTGGGTTTCTGTACTCGTCACAGGTTCAAAATAATTAACACTGTAAGTTTTATGTCCCCGCATAAAAATGTTTGTAGTAATTAATTAATGAGTACTTACAGCTAAATCATATTAAATATTTTTTGATAATTTTTCTAGATATTAGGCACAGGTTTTGCCCTCCTCTGTTGTACAATTCCGTGCATCTACTGCTATCAAACGACAGAGCTCCGAAGAATGCAACTGGACAGGGCGCAACCGACTAAAGTGCACCGGATATTTTTACTGTCAGGATCTTCACACCGATACGACGACCCTGAAGTGGACGGAGAAGAAGAAGGAAAGCCCAAAAGAGAGCTGGATTCGCTGTCAGCTAAGGAACGCGCTGAAATTGACAAATGGAAACAATGCGTTGAAACTGCTAATTAAAAAAATGATTCAATATCATATGCCGTGTATAATTTTTCTATATACATATTGTTGTGACACTGAATTTATGTGCTCTTTACTAATAACATGTTGTGAAGAAGTAATTTCATATAAGAGAGAGACTATTATTGAGTAGTCCAGTTGCTTACATTGAAAATAACAAATGTTATTAAAATTGTTATAATAAAGATGTTTTGTTTGATAAATTATCAATTTTTTGACCAACTACAAGTTAATAAATACATACACAGCACAACCATATTTTCTGGATTTTTTTTCATACTGCTTTTGTCTTTGTTACTTTTTGGAGCGTTGTCTTAAATGTATGTACGTACATAACAGCATTAAAATATGGGGCACTGAGAGATGCTGTGGTTTATACCCGCGTATTTTAATGAGCACATGTTCAAAGCACTAGACTAACCGTGTATTATTGGTAGCAAGCATGTAAAAAGTAAAAGCATCTGCCCGGATGAGACAATGGTTTAAATTTTAATTGTTTGGAAGTGTAAGTAAAGTAATTAAAAGTAAAGTATCATTGTAAAAGTAATGTGCATCGATTGGTGGTTCTAGTGGTAGTTAAGTATAAGTGGTGAATTATTTAATTCTTTGCAAATGACTGTCAACAGTATTTATGCTTTTATTTGACAAACAACATAATTGTGAATTGAGACTTACTTTTAATTAGTTGTTTTAAAGTAGATAATGTGCGGTAAATCAATAGTAAATGAATCAGTGTTATCGGATGATAATGAAGACATGAAAAATCTGCAAGAAGAAAGTGGTTCGGAATCAGAGGAAGGCATGGAAAGTGGAGGGGATATTGCCGAGGAGAAAGTTAAAACGGAAAATCATAGAAATGAAACCTCAGAGGAGAAACGCCTGAGAAGAAAATTGGAAAGGAAAAAGAGAGTTTTAGGAAAGCGTAAAGCTAGAGGGGAATTAATAGCAACACAGGCTGCTCCTAAGAAAGTAATTAATCTTTTCAATCAAATATGGGACCAAGAAAGTGTATATGTGACCCAGGTTATGCAATGTCTGCCGGAAGTTCGTCAGCCTGGGCTGCTTATCGATGAAGAGGAGAAGACTGAGGCGTATATTAGTGTGATGAAGAAAAGGAAAGGTGTACAAGATGAGGAGAAGGAATTAGAAAAGGCTAGGGCGAAAATTAAAAGAAATTTAAAACGAGAAGGAATCGAGTTGACAGGAGAAAGGGCAAAATCTTATCAGGAACTGAGAGAAAGACTGCAGCAAAAACTGGCTGGAAAAGGTTTGTATCTATTAAAGATGTAAAAATTTTGTGAACGTACTAATTTTGGACTAATATGACTAACACTAATAGGCTAATATTTTCATTGTTTTAGCACAAGTGCCGAACGTAGAGAAACGCGCAAAAAAACTTAAGAAAAAGCTAAAACGTAAAGAGGAGGCAAAGGAGAAATCGAACAAGGGCATGAAACTGATTTCTCAGTCTGCGTCATCTGCTGGAACAACTGTCGGCACTACTGAAGACTCGTCCGATATCAAATCTGAAACCACTGAAAAGACCCCTCTGAGAAAAAAACCTGTAGTCAAGTCAAATGGAGAAATTGTATACTCCAAATTCGATTTTATTTCAAAGGATGGCTTGACCAATGGAACCAGTTCTACTTCCTCAGCGAAACCTGAAAATTTTAAGAAAGGTGCCAAAGGAAGCGCCAAACCCACCGCTGAAGATCTTTTGAAGAAGGCTGAAAAGCATGAGAAAAAGATTTCGAATTTGGCCACACGAGGTAAACAAGCAGAGGCAGTGGACTTGGCAGTTAGTCAAAAGTGGGATACTGCACTAAAACGAGCCGAAGGGGAAAAAGTTAGAGACGATGCTTATCTTTTGAAAAAGACGATCAAAAAGCAAGAGAAGCAAAAACAGGTATGTAATTTCTTTCGTACAATTATGCTTTACATTATTATTATATATATCTACAATACTGCCAACGCTGAATGGTGAAGAGGTTTGCTTAAAAATGGTTTTATTTTGGATTCTAGATGAACAAGAAAAAATGGAAAGAACGAGTTGATCGAGTAGAAAAGCAAAAGGAACAACGACAACAAAAACGACAAACTAATATTCAAACGAGAAAGGACGATAAAAAGAAGCGAGGAAAAAAATTGCTCAGAAAACGAGGTAGAATCGCATGAGAGAATATATATTGACCAATGTTATTAAAAAGTTTTAATTCTGGAGTTACACAATGGTATCATTTCATGGAGTAAACTATGCATTTTATATTGGTAATATTATTATTGTGTTTTTATATTCATTCGTGGTTTATTTTCTGTAATGAAAACGCTAAAAATTTTGAACAGAAAGCTATATTGTGTAAGCATAAATTTTATTAACGTTAGCAAAATAAATTAAATATTTACAACGAGTTCATTTTCTGTAATGAAAACGCTAAAAATTTTGAACAGAAAGCTATATTGTGTAAGCATAAATTTTATTAACGTTAGCAAAATAAATTAAATATTTACAACGTCGCATTTAATTATTGTACGAAATCAGAATCAAAAGATTAAATAACTATTATCATAAATATTATAATTTGTTTGTGTACTCTGCATCTTTTTACTTGACAGTTCTAACGAGTTCATGTAGCAAACTGAGAATTTTCAGTCCGGACGTTAGGGAAGAAATGGGGTGACATGAGAATGTGCAAATTTCATCTTCTTGCCGTCTCTTGCCATTTCTACGGTTGTTATTGTTGTTTTCCGTACTTGTTCCATTTCCGATGGCAGTAGTTTTCCTTTTATTAAATTTACTAATGGCATCCATTGAGCCTTGGCGGAGTCGGTCAGCAACGTCGCCTTGAAAGGGAAAGTCTTGAAGTAAGTTGTGTATCCAGTCAAGAGAATGATGCCTTTGGGCAACTCTGGTCATCTCACAGCTCACGTATTGAACACACTGCTCACTCTCAAATAGATCTCGGGAGAGGCGGACCAAACCGGAAGCGGGCAAGCCTCTTGGCAAGAAGAAGAGAAATGCCATGTCGGTTAAAAATCCCAGATCCGGCAGATAACTCCTGTTCATCACCACATCCTCCGGGATAGGAAACACTGGAAATGAAAATATGTACAAGGAATGATATAATAAATCAAGGGGACGAGACGAGCAATCGAAATGTAGAAAAAGTGGTAGTTGAGACATTGCTGAAAATAACAATGGGTTCATTCTTCAAGTTATCAAGGTATATATACATTTTCTGAAAAGTCAATCATTGTTAACAAATAACAAGCCTTTGAGTAGATACATTTTCTGAACGATTTTTTATTACGAATAATTATTTTGTCTATGCATTTAGTTGAGACAA
>JAHZMT010003889.1:0-10354 GCA_027743785.1 Sinhomidia bicolor
AATCAGTGAAGAAGGCTACAAAAAAACTGACTTATGATAAAATTAATGTACAATACTACTACTGTATAATAATTTGATCTGATCTGATGGGTGAGTGCAGAGAGAAAGAGAGAGAGAGAGAGATAGAAGATGTGAAATAAATGTGTTTTTTTTGCATGCCATAAATAAAATATCATTCTTAATGTTTCTAACAACTTCATCAGCAGTACAGCATTCTCAGAGAGTTGCAAAACGTTAGCTTAGATAATCTTCTTTTTTTAATTAAAAAAACTACTGACTGAGTGCTATAGTTTCTACAAGAGTAAAAGAGTAGTTCAATCAGTATTTAGACGAGCTTTTCTTTGGGGCGTCAAAAGCAAAATTAAAAAAGACAATTACCAATTTTTTTTAAACAAAAAGGTACAGTGCTTTCTTTTTGCCTGACATCCTTTCAAAAAACTGCTCGTCGACTAAACTACACGACATAATTTTTCTTTTCCAGCCTATAACCTAACCTGTTTAATTTTTTGTAACAGAAGAGGTGGTTGATCACAGTATCAATTAGAGAGTAGGTATATATATATATATATATACACGTTATAAAAATATAGATTTTTTTGTTATCATTACTATTATTTTATTATTATTAATTAATACGTGACTTATTGCTTCCCATTCCTAAAATACTGAAAGTATATAATAACAACAGTAAAATTAAGTTCTAGTTCTCTCGTGTGAGTCGATATTTATATATTTTTTGTGGAAAGGAATAAGACATACATAAGAAATGTTAACAAGGTTTTTGGTGACACAGAGAGAGAGAGAAGAAGAAGAAGAATAAATAATTAAATAAATAAGTAGAAGAGAAAGTTTACAGATTTGTTTTTTTTTCTTCATAATATTTTTTTTGTCTCTAAACAATCCAAGTCAACATGGTAAGTAGGTAGTAGTAAGTATGATGGTAACAACGGTAATGATAATAGTAACAAAAACAATTGGCACTGACAAAGTTTTCTTTCTTTTGTGACGAGAGAAAGAACTTATTGAAATACCAAAACCTTTATCAGCACCACAACAGTTCACAACATTCACAGTTAAACAAACGAGAAAGTTGATTATTATTATTTACAGTTTTTTTTTGGTTGTTGCTGTTTTTATATACTTTTTTAATTATATACAAGAAACGTTATTGGTATTTTTTGCGCTGTTGTTGTTGCTTTGTGCGTATTTACAAAAAAAGAAAGAAAGATGATAAACTTAAGAGAGGAGAAGGGGTGAGAATTTATTGTACAATTGGAATTTTGTTTTGTTTTGTTTTGTTTTTTTTTTTGAATGTTTGCAAATAACCTCATATTCTCGTGTCCGACATTGGCACCAGTAAAGCAGAATATCTTTGGCACTGGTTGCGCTTGCCTTCAAACCCTCGTTTGTGAATTTGAAAAGGGGCTGGGCTGTCTTTTTTGCTGGACTGTGGTGGTCGTACATATAATAATTTTGGGATTAGTTAACAAAAAAATATAAAAAATAAAAGAATAATGTATACATAGGTATCAGGAGGGGTCAAAAAAAGGGGTTCGATCGTCATCTTCATTTTTATTGACGTCAAAAGAAACGTTTGCTGGGGAAAAGTGAGACTTTTTTTTACAGACTTAAATCCATACCATGATAGTAATAATGATGGTAACCAGATTTAGGTACAAACAAGGTGATTGGTAATTGAAACGGTAAAGGGTTGATATAATCATATATATTTTTTTAATTATTCCAATTTATCTCACTAACTTTGCCTGGTCCATGGCTTTGAATCTATTCATTGGAGTGGTGGGAAGAGCGGATCTAGCGGAATTAGCGGATTGCATGGTGGTAAGCGAAGAGGAAGAAACAGTTTGGATTTTAGTGGTTGTCGACACCGAAGATGATGTCAAAGAAGAGGAAGAGGATGACGAAGATGAGATGAATGACGAGGAGGCCTTCATTTCGCTCTGCTCACCTGTGAAATTGACATTATGATTACTCTAGCACTTTTTCACCATCTCTCACCACCGTCCTCTTTACACTCCTCGCTGTCGTGGATTGAACCACACAGCAGCGCAGTGTGTCCTTTGTACTTTTACACACCAGTACTAATTACTCTCGCCCTTTTTTTCAAAACTAAAATCATCATCTAGTTCACTCTAAAAACTCATTTGTGTGTAGAATTTTGTGTGTCTTTGGTGGAGAACTAAGGAAGTGGATGTCTCACGATTTTTTCTTTGAAATATGTTACGTTTTTCAAAGCAAGTTTAATACTGGAAATATAATTTAGAGTAAAGACTACCTTGTATTTACTTGACTACTTAAGCAATTATGGATATGTACTACTACGATAACGATGACAACGAGAAGTACTACTAATATTTATAGACTGTAATTTCTACAGTAGGTAGGTAGGTAGGTAGGTAATAAGCTTAAAGGAAGAAAGGAATTTAAAATTTAATAATAATAATATGGAGCAGCGCGCTACTACTACAACTACGGAAAGTATTATATTAACTGGTCGATAAATAAGCTGACTACTGTAACTAAATCGAATATATTTTTTAAGGAATAAAGTACATGATATTTATTTATAATACTGAGTCGTATATAGTGGACTCTAATATGTATACTTTTAGTGGCAACCCATCAAAAAAAAATTTTTTTTCCAAGGGTGGGTCACTAAATTATACCTCAATTTTTTTTTAAATTTCAAGTAGAGAGCAAGATAAAGTTTCTAAAAAAAAGTTTGTCGTTGTTGTTGTTGTTGTTGTGTACGTACGTAGGTATAACTTGTTGTTTTGTTTTTTTTAAAAGAGTGTCAACGTTTTTTTTTCAGATTATTACTTACATTCAATAGTTATCGAAGTAGAATTTTGACAAGTCTCAGTCTCAGACTTTGAAACAATTGCTGCTGCGTCAGCACTCTTTTTAGCTTTCGAGTCCACTGTAAAAACAAAGAAAATACACAATGGAAAATAGATGCTACTCTCAAAAAAAACCAGAAACAAAATCAGAAGCAAAAAAAAAATTATTATAATGAATAATTGTTCTCACAAAAAAAGTGTATTATTTAATTAAAATTTTAACTAGTAGTGATGTAATCAGAATGTTGTGTGTGTTATGGTGGCACTACTAGTGGTGAATTATGTATATATTTTATTTTGAATTGTTCTTGAAAAAAAATAATTGTATTAAAGTTTTTATGGAGACAACTTTCCACGTCAAATGTTAATTTGATTTAAACTGAAAGTGCGGTGATAATAATTATAATGGGCTCAAAAAAAAGTAAAAGTTAACACCAGACCAGCGCAGCAGCAGTAGCAGCAGCAGCAGCGACGATGGCAGCGAGCGCAGTTTTTTGTGTGCGTCAGTTCAGTGGTAGTAATACCAGCTCAATAAAAAACAATTTAGTTGTACTAATCATTATTATACCGTTGTTGGTCGTGTGGTACGAGATACATTATGTGAGTAGAAAATATACTTATCTTTTTTTTCTCTCTGCCGCAAAAAAAAATTAAAGAAAAACTCCAATGGGTTGGAAGACCCAGCTTTACAAAAGTATTTTAGTTACCAACAAGCTAAAAAATTATAAAATAGTAGGAGCAGGCAGCGTTGCTACAATGTGTAAATTATTTACATGATAAGACAATAAACCGTTTGTATACACCGTGTGTGTTGTAGGTTGTAGTAAAAGGAAGGAGAGAGAGAGAGAGAGAAAAAAAAGAGCGAAGAACTTTTTTGTTACTGTTTTAAGTTGCAGTTGTATAAACAAACAAAAATGTTCTATTTTTGTAAAAATTCTTTTTACGTACAACAATTACAGCTTTTACATCATCACCACCGGTTGTACTCGCTGCTCTGTCTGTGTAGTAAGTAGAGTAATTCTCATCATATCTCATCCTCCTCATCATTTTACAATTAGAAGATGTGTAGTATTAACAGTACTGCTACTACTAGCAGCATGACGCCATGACACTCTCTTGAAAGTGCACAGCGAAATTATCCAAAAAAATGTTACTTTGTTTCTTATTATTTTTTTAATACAACAAGATGCTTAGTTTTTTTTGCTTCTCGTCTTGTTCCTTCGTTATACAAACTGTTTACATTGTGAGCAGTCTATCAATTATCATCATTGCCATTTAGGTCATTAATTAATTAACATTGTTACAGCCACTGCAAAAAAAAATATTTACATACCTACATACTTATGTACATACAATGTACATTCAGTAGAGTGGTACCTACGCGCTGATGCTCGAGGTGAATGGCATGTTATTTTTATTATTTTTTAGGACATTTTTTTACATGGTGTGATACACTACTTAATTTTATACCGTATCAAATCTCCTATAGCTATGTAGTAACAAAGTCTACAAACTAATCTGAGAAAATAAATAATTCAACCAACAAGGAATAGTGCCGAGATGTTAGATGAGCTATATATAAAACCTATTAAATCAATACACTGACACTCAAGTTTTTGGCAGTGACTCGCTGCGTATTCACTTTTATCATCAGAAGAATAATACATCATATCTCATTTACACCTTGGGTCAATTTCCTTGTGAGTTTAACAGGATATCATTATTATTACCTATATATATAAATACTATGCCAAGTTTGATTTCAAGATAAAATCAATAATTCACCAGTAGTCTCTACGACGAGTGTGTGTACTACTAACAGTACATTTTTATTTTTATAGGATGATCAATGATTAAATCTCGAGACTACTCTGCTGATATAATACACGTTTTCAGTAAATAAATGTCGGTTAGATTACCTAAAATTACCCAATTACTGTAATATATTTTTTTTGTATAATTAGTCAATTTTATCCCTACTGCTTCCTACGCTACTAAACACTCTACATAAAAGATACAGTAAAATAGCACGTGACCACAAAATATATGGTAGTGGTAGTAGTAGTAGTACGGTAGCAAGAGCAGTAGCAGCGATAAGATTGTTTGTGTTATCTACAAAGATAAGTATGTGTATACACATATTATACAAGATGTAGTATTGCAGTGTTGGCTGAAGCTTCACGCTTTTAATATACCTACGCTCCAAGAAAAGTTTTTTTTTTAGTTTAGTCTTTACAGAAATGTACACGTTTGCAGTACTTGGGTATTTTTGCACTACCAAAAGTAAATAAATAATTAATTAATAATGTTCAAATAATGGGCAAGCAATAAGGCACTGTATTATTACGTTTTTATATCGTTTTGTAATTTTTCAACATAGCTGTTGTTGGCAGCAGTAGTTTACAGCATGTGTATGTTCCACTCACTCATGGATTTAAAAAAAATAATAATGCGATGATGATAATAATGATGATCATGATCCATTTTGCACAACGCAACGTTGCAACAATTACACTGTACTGAAATCAAGTCAAGTTTCTATGGTTGGTAGTGATTCTGATTTTTTAAAGTAAATGTGGTGAAAAGCTACTACTACCCGTCGTGTTCCTAGATAAAACAAAAATGTCACTAAAATAATGTAGTTTAAATAAATATATATAAAAATGTTTTTTTTGTCCGTGTAGAGAAACATTCAAAATGTAAATAATCAAAATGAAATTCATTAATCATGATTACGTGGGTGCATCCAAAATATTTTTAAACGAAAATTATAATAGTAACATAGTGGAGCAGTGTAGCAGAGAGCAGCTATTTAGTATGAAAATATTTTTAGAAAAAAAAATAATTGTTTTGTGCGTTTCAGAAAAATAATCAGACCAAGAAGAGTGCCTTAAGAAAACGACACACGAAATTAAACAAAAGACAAAAAAAAAGTTCACCACTGACCATACTTTTTTTTAAACTAAAAAACCCAATATTTTTTTCATATTTAAAAGTATGCTCACTCACTGTTATTGATATAGCTTTTTTTTTGGAAAAAAAGATAGATATTTTGCATTTGATCTTCTCTCAACATGGTCATCTGTCCAAACTTTCGCACAATCTCGGTTTTTTTTTTCATTTTCACCACCAGATCATCAATAATATTCATCAATCAATCATTCAACAGAGTTATAGTGGAGCAGAGCAGATTGTTTTTAAAAAACTAAAGCAGCAGTAGTGTAGCAGCAGCAGTAGTAGTGGTAGTAGTAAATTTAGCTACTTTACGATGTAATTATTATACAAAGTTTTTAATTGCTGCTTTATTTATTTGTGCTACTTACGAAAAAAAAATGTTTTTGCACTAGTAGTAGCTCATGTTAAAAAAAGTAGCAAATTTGTTATTATTATTCGGTGAGTTGATGATATATAAGCTCGCTACAGAAAATGATTGTTCCTTATTATTAATCAAATTTGCAAATTTCAAAGAAAGAAAAAAAACAGCTAATTTGAGGCTCAATAAAAATCATCATCACAGCTCAGTCGAGAAGAAGAATTCACGCTCTGGTGCTGTTTTTTTGAGAGAGAGAGAGAGTCTACTTTTGGATTTTACTTGGGCGTACCAGAAGCCTTAAAAAGGCTTTCAAAAATTGCATCCACGTCCTCATCCCCATCGGAAAGAGACCTTTGCCGATGCATAATTTTGCTATGGGAAGCACTCTTCCTNTTTGAGAGAGAGAGAGTCTACTTTTGGATTTTACTTGGGCGTACCAGAAGCCTTAAAAAGGCTTTCAAAAATTGCATCCACGTCCTCATCCCCATCGGAAAGAGACCTTTGCCGATGCATAATTTTGCTATGGGAAGCACTCTTCCTCAATTTACCTCCACTTTTTCCTCCACCACCACCACCACTTGCTATTGACATGGAAGTTGTTTTTGTGGAGCTGTGGTGCTTCTGCTGCAGAAGCTCCTGCTGTTGTTGAAACTGCTGCTTGAAATACGCGGCAAGTTCCCGTTGCTTCTTCTCCGCACTGTCTGGAGACATTTGCGCCTCAAACTGTTTGGGAAAGGTAAGTTTGGTTGACTGTGGCGAGGTGGATAACTGGGTAGGTAGCTTGGGTCGAAGCTTTGTCGAGGGCGGACCCCCGTCTTGGCTTCCAAAGAAAAGATTCTTGGCACGGCTAAATATACTACTTCCGGAGGAAGTTCGGTGTAAGGAATCAGGATAACTTCGGGTTGTCGTCGTCTTTATACCAGCAACTTGTTGCTGTTGTGCTAATATTACTGGCGTTTTACTTTGTTGTTGATGCTGCAGCACGGAACCTTGCGATTTGTGGTGGTGATAATGCAGATTATTATTATTATTATTAAGTTGTTGTTGCTGCTGCTGCTGCTGTTGGTGTTGGTGTGCGACAATAGCAGCGCGCTGTTGTGTCATTCGATTATTATTAGTAGAGTTGTTTGGAGTTGATTGTTTGGTTAATTTCATCAGGTCTGTTTCAATGGTTAGCGGCTCAATCCTTGCTGGAGGATTGGTATGCTTGTGAATTTCTGAAAGACTCTTTTGTCTCGGGATAGCAACAGGACGTGGCTGTTGCTGCGGTGGCGACTCGTTGCTACTATTATGTTTACTACTGATACTAATACTAGTTTGCGGTGGCGTCATCGTGTGTTGATGGTTTGGTTGTTGTTGATGATGATGTTGTTGTTGTTGTTGTTGTGAGCGTCTTACCTCAGGAGGAGCGTCATGATTATCATGCGAAGGAGTTGTGGGCAAAGCAGGCTTAACAATACTATTTTGTGAATTATTTAAAATAATAGCATCTCCAGACAAGGATTTAGTTAGTGGCGGTAAGTTTAACAAACTTCCTTGTGAAGGAGGCGAAGAGGAGTTTTTCATTTGGTGAGGAGATGATGGACTAGTTTCGTCCTGCTTACTGTTCTCTGAAGAAGAAGAAGAAGCTGCTGCTTGATGCTGATTCAAAAAGTTTCGCAAGTTGGATCTCGCACCAGTCAATCGTGTGTTCTGCTGATCATCTTGCAGCGATGACATTCGGTTCTGGATCGTGGCTCGCTGCTGTTGTGGCCCTCTCATCACTTTGGCTACCACAGGAGTAAGTATCATTCCATCGTCACCGACGGTCGCAGCAGGAGCACCAACCGGGCTGCCGTGCTGCTGCTGACTAAATGCTGGCGGTGGCGATGGGAGCTGCTCAGCGACCGAGACTGGAACTTGTCGTGCAAATGCAGATCCACTACTTTGCTGAAGTCCCAAGGGGAGTTTTGTACTATTAATACTGTCACCCATGCTGCCAGAATGAGCTGACTGTCCAATGGCAAGCCTCTCGTTATTACTCAGGGTCGGCATTGAACTGGATGCCGACTGACCAACTTTCACTACTGCCTTGATATTGTTATTATCACCGGAAAATTCGCCGCTGGTGCTACTCGTGTTTGCAGGAAACGCTTGGTGACTACTACCACCCCCAGTTAGGCCACTGGTATCGTCGTCAGAGTAGAGGACAGAGCCAGAGGCAATTTGCTGGTCTAGTTTTCTTTTGAACGCCTCGTCAAAGCTCTGTGTCACACCAAACGACTTCAACGAGGGGCGCACTACAGGTACAAAATTCTTCCACTGAGCCTTGCTGCTGCTGCTGAAGACCAACTCCTGTGCCAGGAGCAATACAACTACTGTTGCTGTTGCCAAGCTGTTGAACTTTGCTGCTGCTACTAGTAGTCTGCCCACCGGATCCCGATGAATTTGGAGACATTGTAGTTATGTTACTATTATTATTATTATTTATGCCAGACTGTCGATATTGCTGATGATGGTAGTGCTGAGGTTGTGAAGCGGAAGCAGTGGTGGTTGACGGATTTGTATTAGTAGGTGCTGTGGCTGGTGCTTGATGATGAAATGATGACGTGGGCGCTGCTGGCAATGTCGGTTGCTCAAATCTGGCTTTGGATGAATGCACTCGATTGGCATTCGGATCTCTTGATGCCGACGAAGGTGTTGATGATACCAGCACAGGTGAATCCTGTCCTCGTTTCGCCCAAGGTAATTCAATCTTGTCATCTTGAATTACTTTCGTGTGGGGAAATCCGGCGATCGTTGACTGATGCTGCTGCTGCTGCTGTTGACTCGAAACACTTTGTACAGGTACGGTAGTAGTCGGCACAAACGCAGACTTTTTCATCGCTTCCAATGCAGCGGTTGTCGCATGAACCATGTGCACACCATCTCCTCGACCTCCTGACGCCGTTTTTGTGTTGCCACCAAGATGAGATTGCAACTTTACTGGTGTCGGTCTTCTCATAGAAGCAGAATTGCTGTTATTCTGATGATGAAATTGTTGTTGCTGCTGCTGCTGCTGTTGATGATGTAGTTTACTGTCAAAGGAGTTACCCTGAAATTGAATTTTCTTTTGTCCAACCAATGCCATATTGTCATGAGATGAAAATGCAGGTCGGTTATACATTTTTGTGTTGGCTGGTCCATGTCGCATGAACCATGTGCACACCATCTCCTCGACCTCCTGACGCCGTTTTTGTGTTGCCACCAAGATGAGATTGCAACTTAACTGGTGTCGGTCTTCTCATAGAAGCAGAATTACTGTTATTCTGATGATGAAATTGTTGTTGTTGCTGCTGCTGTTGTTGTTGATGATGTAGTTTACTGTCAAAGGAGTTACCCTGAAATTGGATTTTCTTTTGTCCAACCAATGCCATATTGTCATGAGATGAAAATGCAGGTCGGTTATACATTTTTGTGTTGGCTGGTCCACCTCCTCCTCGAGCTTGATTCAATGCATTTACGCTCACAGTTTGCTTCATGCCGGGAGCCATCATTCCAAAGGCACGATTTCCACCAACACCACCAAAGTGACTAGTGTGCTGTTGCTGCTGCTGATGATGATGATGCTGCTGCTGTTGCCATGGATGAGTTGGGGGCGGTGATCGCCAATGCGGATAATCCTGTGTATTATGACCACTCGTGCCCTCAAAGGATCGGTTCTCAAACACATGTAATTTATTGCGTACTTGCGGAGGCAACTGAGATTTATCAGAGTTTGCCCACACCGGTTTGGAGAAACTGTCTGCGGACGTGGCACCTCCTCGTCTTTCTTGGGACAGCGCCATTTCCGAAACGGAGCGTGGACCTCGAAGAGGACTTGGGATGGGCGAGGCACTCGGACTCGATCCTTGACTACTTGACTCGAAACTAGTTTTTAAATTTGAAAACCTAGACAGCCACTGTCGATCGTTGCTCACTCCCAAGTGAGACGGTCGAATTGCTCTACTACTACTACTACTGCTTTGCTCACTTAGCGCGTTGTTCTTCTCCAGAAACGCGAGGAATTTACGGTCGCCCTCTGTTTTAGGCTGAAAGGGTTGATATTTTCCTGCTTGATTGCTGCTGTTGCTAGCCACTGTCCCAAATGTGCCGATACTGATGTTGCTGCCGCTGCTGCCAAGATTTTTCATGATTCTATTATTATTATTACTACTGCCGT
>JAHZMT010003890.1:0-11497 GCA_027743785.1 Sinhomidia bicolor
AATTATACAATCGATACTCAATGAACGTTTAAATCTGTACGTAATTTTGTATCACAGCCGTCAGGTCAAGGTTGACGTTGTACATACAGCAAAATTATTTCTTTGACCACACCGACACTATCCCAAACGATCAGTTACTGTAATAATTTTAATAGGAATTCCAGATAAAACGAATCTCTTAAAACTGTCTAATAAGCAAAAATTAAAGAATTTCAATTTCACCTGCAAGTTTGAAATATTTGTGCGTTTCCCGATCGGTAAAAAAACTTGTACCAAAAAACTAACTTTTTTCTCACATCTCTCTGGAGTGTGCGATCTTCGTTTATACCTACATACAAACATTTAAAGAAAGATCTTCATTCTAAATATTTTACCAGCGATAAAGACAAATGCTAACGGTCTGACGCTTGTTGTTTGCTAAAAGACATCATAAATTGTAACTGGTTACAAACAAAAAGCAAATCTGTTTGCAGTAGCATTTTATGCAAGAACATGATCATCATTGACATCGTTAAAAGGCCAAAATGAGATAATAGCAAAGTAATAATGATTGTATTACAAGAAGTTTACAACATATACATATATCTACAAGTGCGCGTCTGATCAAAAATATTTAAATTTTGAAAAGGTTGGCATTTTTAGTAATCACAAAATCCATTTATGCAAATACTTTGCATACCTGATGTATGAATTTATATATACTTTAATTTAAAATTAATAGTAATAGGCTTTCTACGCTTTACGTGGAAAATTGGACCATTAATTTGATTGCAATTTTCACATTACTTATTACTCAATATTTCACTCGAAAGGAAATGATTAAAAATAGAATTACATATCATGCAAAGTCAAATAAATAATGGTTGTATCCAGAAAATGCCAAGGTAGATCAGTGGGTCAAAAATATAGTAATAACCTAAGTAGGCAATCCTGGCACACTTTTGAAGCTACAATAATAAATTTAATATAATTTGATTTAGAAAAGGTTTGGAAGTCTTGCGTGAAGAGTGAATGTCGTTTTGGATCAGATTTACCTTTATTATTGCATAAAAAGTTTATTTTGACAGGTGCAGTTTCAGTAAATTGTCAATCAATTCGTTTTGTATTTTATGTGGTTAGATTTCTATCAAACTTTAATTGTAATAGTAATTTTACTGGTTTTCAGCAAAACAGATTTGCTAATTCCAACAATACAAAAATGAAGTACAATTTATAAAGACTCATAATTTGTTTAGAAGATTATCATCATACATAGAAAAGACTGCGAAATATAAGATGTATACTTGTATAATTACAATAAAAAAGAAGAAGAGCTTATAATAAAAACCAAAGTGCTGCTCATTACAAAGTTCTTTAATTAAAAATTGACAACTTTGCCTCATATTTGACGTGACCTGTCAATATTACTGACAAATCGATAATTATATGTAATTTACAATTCATGCATTTGAGATTGGAAGCAGCTAAAATGACTACATTTTGCAAGCATGAACAACCGTTTTTCGTTGAAGTAATTAAAGCAATCTCGTTTTCCTCTTTCTCAAATAACGTTTAAATTATTAGTACTAATAATTATTACTTATTTCTTCTTTTCATTTTCGACTAGTTAAATAATTTAATTGTTCTTTGTCAAAAAAAACGAACATAAGAAAAAAAGATACCATAAATAGGTTATTCATAATAACTGTTTACTTCAATGCAGACAATGAATCAGTCAAGTTGCATATTACTCCGTAAAAACATAGTCTAAAATCGTAATTAGAAAAAATATTACTGAGGGCATTACTAGTTAAACGAAATTTCTCAATCTTTAGCGCTTGACGCTTTTTTAATGACTCTTCTTGAAGCTTTGAAGTAGAACCAGAAATGCAAATTAAAGGCCACGGCATTGTATTTTGAGAAAAGTAATGCAATATTCATATAAATCAATCTGTGCTGTTTTGCACACCAATACCTTATTTGTTATTTATAAGACCCATCCTGAAATAAGGTGATACCGTTTTACCTATCAGCCTTAAATTATGTCTTCCCACGCAAACCTTTAAAAACCATAAATTCTTGTAACGCTGTATCAAATTTAGACATTTTGCAACCTTTGTTATTATTTGAGGTGTGCTTTTCTTATAATTGTATGCATATTCTCCTATTGCTTTCTAACCACATTAACAATTAAAAATCTCTGATAAAAGGCAGCTTAGCTCTTGGGTTTGCTTTATAATTAGTCCGTCAAATTTGCTTAATTTAATTCTAATATAATAATAATTCTTTTTAATGGGATTATTTTAGGGACAAAGCATTAACCCCTTTAACCTATCCCTTAAATTCTTTGAGATTATAGACTATGCATGTTATTTTAATAAATTAAAATAAAATTATAATTAGCGTCTGACCTGTTAATTTTAGCGCAACAAGATCTGAACGAAACAAATTATTATAGGACCTGCCGACTCTTACCAGAACTTATATACATGGCAAACTGTGCCTATAACTTTCTCAACTACGTTGCAATATAAAAATAATTTTGAAATTTCAAATTTATTGACTTATTAGCAGGCGACAGCAACCCCGACAATTGCAATACCCGGTATAAACGTTACAAGATCCGCACCGCAGCAGCACTGAAACTTTTCAAAGATCTTTTGTCACTATTAAATAGTTCTTCAAACCAACAAACTTGAACAACTGAACAACTGTATAGTTGCGAAAGTTGATGAGTAATTGAGTGGACGACATAATTCTAACTTCTATCTTGTAAATTTAAATACCTCCATCAAACAACTATTTCTTATTAAACGTGATTGAATAGCTGTCTATTTGCACAATAATTAATTAAAATCTAACGCCAGCATTAAGTAAACGTTGACGTGTGTGAAGCACATATCAAAAATATTTCACTCTTAGATTGCTTTATGTAATACGAGCGTCATTTATCAATCCAATTTCGTTGAAGAAAAAACAAGTCATTGTTCAACCAAGTTGATATTTTTTTTCTGCAAAATACTTGTTTTCGTTTGCACAAGAACAAGAAAAGAAGATTATAAAAGATCAAAACGAATTGAATTCAATCAAAAAGGGTCGTAGAAAAATAGTGCCATATTTATAAACAGCAAAGAGTATAGGACGTCGTAGGAAGTTGGTTTTTAGACGTTGAGGAGAGGAAGAAAAAGTTGAAAAAGAAGTTGATGAGTTAATACAGAAGAACGACATACAATTCTACAGAAAAAATAATTTATGTAAATTCAAACTCTAACTGAAGAGAAGATATGTGGTCAGTGTGAAAATTATTATTGTTACATCATGTGTGTTACCTGAGTAGAAAAATGTGGAACACTATAATAATATTAATGATAAAAATATTATTTAATTGACGTTGCGTTTATAAGTAACCAACTGTATATTACACGATAACAGGTACGCGCACGGTGGTGATGGTGTTGCTCCCGTGACTCTTATCGCTTTTACACCCTCCTTATTACAGGTCTTTAATTCTAATGAGCCATGTACTCTTGTAACAGCAATAATAAACAAGCATCAGCGGATCATCTTCTTTTGTTGTTTTTACCTGTCTTGTCTAATACTTGTAAATCAAGTTGGTCGGCAAACGGTCATGGGATACAACAACAAAGACAAACGAAAGAACGAAACGCGCATGATGATGATGATAATCAATGCATAACATTGTATTTTTTTCACAGAAAAATGCTGTTGTTGTATAGTTGTATTGCATGCAGATTGTTAACTTTGCATCATTATAATTATGATGACTAGTAAATGGTGATAAATCTAGCATCATCAGGCAAGGGGAAAAAAGTATCACATGTAGGTGGATAAGTAGGTAGATAAGCAGATAGATTGATGCAAATGTGAAAATTAAAGAAAAAGAAGATGAAAAGGATGAGATAACACCCAATCTGTGTGTGTACCTAACGTGCGAGTTGATATTTTTTCAGTTGTCTGACAAAAATAATGACCCATGGTGGTAGTAGTAGTAGTTAGCAGTTAGCACACCACTACCAACCAGCTTCTCGCTGAATGGCCACCAATTTGAATGTAATACAAACTAATCTTTTTGTTCATTTTTGATATGACTTGTGACATCTTCGACGCAAAGCCTCCATAATCATTCATAACGCATTGTATTTTTATGACTTTGAAGCAAAAATTGCAAATAGTCCTAAATTCTAATGTAGTCAACTAATAAATAATTGACCGGCCTAGTCTGGGTCGACAGTTAATGAATGAGTCAGAGGCAACAAGACAAAACCTTATATGCCACACGTAACAAAATAATGTGGGTATGATATGAATATTACATGTTTTATGTATCGTTTTTTCATAAAAGGGCCAAAACAACATCTACGCAACCTAACAGGAAGATGCTATTTTGTGCAAAATTCACCAAAACTGCCTTCCAAATTTCTGCAACTAATATTGCTGTTGGTTGTGGTGGTGTCAGACGAGTTAAGAAGCTTCATACTTGTTGCCGATCATTTTCATTAAAATGCAATGTACCTATCCATACTTGTTGTCGACCTCTTCTGATTAATATAAAAACCCACACAGACGCTGGAGTAGTCACATTCAATCTTCTGACTTGCTCAAGTTAACATATCAGTAAAACAACACCAACAAAACTATCACAATGAAAGCCTTTTTGGTAAGTAATCGAATGGACAATTTTTGTGAAAAGTAACCGATTTTTTGGAAAGCCATTTCAGAAATTTACAGTGTTTACAAAGTGCATTCTTATATCAATCTGTTAGGTACTTGCTTGCGTAGCTCTTGCTGCTGCTGCTCCAGAGCCTCCAAGTGGCTATGATTACAGTCCAGCAGGTGGTAACAACTTCCTTGGAAATTTTGGACAAGGTATCTCTGGAGGAGGCACCGTAGGCAATCTTCAGTCTGCTGGTGGACAAGTTCACAGACACGTCTACGTTCATGTCGCTCCCGATGAGTAAAAAAGTTTTTTGTTGATTTAAAAATTTAAACCGTTTTGAAATGTAAAGTAAAAGTTGCAATGTTCACAACGTGATTCTATCCATAACTTTAACAGCCCAGAAGATCAACAAGCCCGTGTGATCAGAATCCCAGGCAAAAATGACAAGCATGTCAACATCATCTTTGTCAAGACTCCATCTCAGTCTGCTTCTGCTCAAACTGAGGTCATCCTTCCAGAACAAGACCAACAAAGGAACATTGTGTACGTCTTGGTCAAGAAATTCGACCCAACCACCGACTTGAAGCTCCGTGCCCCAAGACCAACTGCACCAGCCAAGCCAGAGGTATACTTTATCCGCTACAAAAACAGTCAAGGGCAAGAGCAAAATGGAGGTCAACCCGGAGATTCATATGGTGCTCCACCACCTCCACCAAGCAACCCAAGACCTCAATACGGTCTTCCAGCTTTCTAATAAACTGGATTATACAAACTTCAATACAACTTAGTGAATGGATAAGACGATGGCGAGGAGAAAATACAAAAGTCAATTGCAATATTTTGGTTTTTTCGGTTCTTTTAGGTATAATTTTTCCTTCTTTAAATGAAATGTGGTAATTACACAGGTTCTCATATTCAATATTCTAGTCCCTTAATATTGTGCTTCAACGTTTAATGAAGGATGAATAGCTGTACTTTCTTCTTCTTTACCGTTTAGTTTCAAAAACTTTTTTCTGTTTAACCTGTATACTATTCACGTTTACTATTTAAACACTTTGTCAAATTTAACGCGCACCCTTTTTCCTAAGTTTTGTACTTTTTTCACTTGGAATTGACGTTCCAGCTCTTTTTCTTTGTTCTTTCGGTATATTTTATATCTGTTGTTTTCTGTTCTGCAATAAAAGATACACAGTATTTCGAACATATTAATTTTACATTCATTATTACTGCACAAAATCAAATTGTCTCATCACTCGAATTAGTATTTTTCCCCTATGTATGATTAAGTTTACCAAAATTTGCAATATAAATACATATACAGCGCATTCACAAAAATCACAAATGCAATACATGAAAACTCCTTCAGACAGAAATGAAAATTTAAAAAAAAAGTATTTAATATTTTTTCAGATAAGTGCCCACTGCATCAAGTTTTGAACAAAGGAAAGTTTATCGAGTGTTGATGAGAGCCATCTGCATTTGCTTCGTTTTACTAGCATTGCGAAGATAGTAAATATTTTAGATTCTGCTTCGTAGATTACACTTGCAAGCATCTTCATAGAAAACGAGAATGATAGCTGCTAGCAATATTTTAAAGATATTTACAATTAGTAGATCACAAATTTTAAAATTGTAATGTAATGAAAATGAATATGAAACAGTTATTTGTGATGTCTAAGTCTTAATGCATTTAATCGTTGCCAGCAATCAACCAGAATGAATACCCAACAGGGTATATTTTTGTTATGTCGGTGGTCTTTTATAAAAATGTTCTGCTGAAAATCATATTATTATATTACTAGACTTTTTAATTCATGTTTAAAACAATAACAATGTTAATATTCATAAAAACAAAAACTTTTTTATAGAAAATTATTAAATTTAGCGAATTATCCCGTAACGAGCTCCCACTGGTGAGTAGGAGTATCTGGAACGCTCCTGCTGCTGGTTGATGTTATGTCGCTGTTGATAGGAGGACAATGAATACTCATTTTCATTGAAACTGTCATGACTAAAATCGCTGTCGGAAATTTCCGAACTGCCATATCCACCTGCAGCATTTTGAAGGAGTCCAATGGAAGCAGTGCTAGACGGTCTAGTTGTAGTACTAGTGGATCTTGGTCTAGAAACTTGGTTACTGATGCCATTACTACTATTTAAACCGCCATTAATATTTCCGTTGCTTGTAATACTCGTCATAGTTATCATTGACCCTTGTGGGCGTAGGTTTCTCACCTTTATATCTGATAAAAAAAACTTCGGGTTTACTCGGCTTCACTTTGGGTGGTTGGTTAATTTTAACAAAGTCATTCATTTCAGGCTTTTTCAAAAGAACGTATACAAGTGTCTTGGTCTTGGGGGGAGGAGGCAATTGGATTTCTTGAAGCTCTTGCGGACTTGGCGATGGGGCTTTAATAAACACGATTTGGTAATGCGTTTCTTGTGGTAGGGTCGGCTGTGCTGGACGCTGTCTTGGTGGCAGCATTGGCTCTGGTGGTGGTACATGTACTGAAACATAACGATAAACATTTCTAGCCGCCGTCATACTGCTAACAGCATTGGAATTCGCATTTCCACTTTGACTGATCGGTCTTATGGAATTACTCGTACTCGTACTCCCACTAGTTCCACTTGTCCGCGACCTATCTTCCATGGACATTGAATTTCCGCCGCTGTCTGTAACTAGCATCTGTCCAGAAGCAACGCTTGGACCCGTTATTATTGGTCTAACCATCATATCCGGCGAGAGACCGGGTGATTGTTGTCGTAATCCTAGTTGTATGTTTTCATTTCGTGTTGGTACTACGCTAGGCCAATCTGTCTCTTCCAGGTCAAGAATGGAGTTACTCACAATTCTGCCAGCACCACTTGCTCCAGATGGACCTGAAGTAGAGGGTCCAGATACGGAGGAGAATCCACTTCCTCCCGTCGTTCCAGTACTTTCCATCGGTCCAGTACTGGATAAATTTGGCATTCTCATTCCGTATAACGTTTCCTGACCAGACACGGCAAAGACCATGAGGTAAAGAATCTGTTAATTAAAGAAAACGATGTACTGTATAGGAAAACTGAATTTAAAAAATACTATGTTATCATAATATCATGTTTTACCAGTACAAACTGCAACGTGCTCAGAGATTGCATTCTGTAAATTCAATTAATTACAAAAGTATAACTTGAGACCATCCAATTTTTTTTTGAAAAAGCAAAAAAACGAAGAAAAAAATCTTACTTTATTAAACGTTTCATTCGACTGTCAGACTATTTTGAATAAGCACAAATGACAACTGATGCATCTGCGAGTATCAGACCGGTCCTTTATAGTGACGAGTTCAGATAAAATACAGTCGAATACTTGTTATTTATAGCATGTGACATGTAGTACACGGTAGTATTTTTTATCATCTTCATAACTGGAGTTTAATTGAAGGATATTATGCACATTAAAAAATGGATAGCGAGTTTAGCAATACATTCGTCATTGTTGGTAAGTGTAAAATTAAAGAGAAACTTTGGTTTTGCCAGCATTTGAAAATGATGATGATGTTGTTATTGTAAGATGAGGGGAATGCAATTCGACCAAGTTTATAGAATTGTTTAATAGTCCTCATCAACGCCCACCATGCAATTGACGCGTGTATTTAAATACCCTCTGTATATTGACGTCCTCCTCCAATATTTAAATTTGTGGTTAAAATATCACAGAAAGTCCAAGTGAAAACTTGCAGTCTCATACCGTGCAGGGATTCTTGAGAATGATGTTCATAGAACACCGTCTTTTGCTACACAAAGGCAACAGCGGTTAGTTCTTTTATTTTCCTTGTTATGATGATTATATTGACATTTATTTGACGTGTGTCGTGTGGCGGTGGACAAATTAGGAAATATAACGCTAAAGACAAAATTTTGTAATGGCACTAGATTAAATAAATACGGAAGGATACTTTTTAAAATACCAGAGATTAGGTAGTTTAAATCATGCTGCAAATCAAATTGAAAGTTTCTCTAGTCCCCGTCTTGTAAATACATGGTGCAATTATTGAATGAAGAATATATTATTGCTGTATAATGAAAGTAACAACATTACTTTGCTTCAGGAAAAAAATGTTTACGTAACATCGTGCATCTCATTTGACAGGTGACAATGTGTAAACGTTCTTTACTACTTAAATTAGGTATGCTACCAAAATTATAAGGTGTGTAGGTGACTGTTCTGCCGATCATCAATTAGACATGGCATTTAATTCCAAAAACATATCACAAATATTTGTCTATGAAATCCACGTTATTTAGCTAATTTCATCATCCATCACTTCATAAAGGCCTATTTACCATATCAAGACTCACCCATAAATGACTTTTGCTTACACAAACGCATTATTGGTACATTTTATTTCTGATTATTAGCACGAAACTAGACCCTTTTTCACTCAAAATTGATGACGTTGAAGCTAACAAGCGAATTGTCAATAAATCTCTGAATCAACGTCATGAAACATCCATTTTTTCTAATTCAAATCGTAGTAACATAGAAATCATTCAATTTTTTTAAATCAATTCATTTTATTGATGAAGCTGATATCTTTCAATTTTACTACTGTTTATTTTTACAATATATGTATATACAAGCAATCAGAACTCATCATCTTTCTATTTATTTATAATAGATTACTCTTTCGTGTAATATACCCCAAAATGTTCATACTTTTTTACAGCATATTGCATGTAAGAAGGAAATGAATGAAAAATATAGAAATGAGCAAGCAAGTCAACAATCACGAAAAAGGAATTACATATCATTTGCCAAACTCAAAATTGGAATGAGATTTTCATAGAAAAGGTAATAGAAATACATAGAATCATCATTATTATAATTAGGACTACGGTATAGACCAACACAATTTTCTTGATACAGATCTTCTGATATTATATGAGCAGGTCGTTCAAATATGGATTTCTTAAGTCTTCAAGTTTCAAAAATGTTTGATTGGATAGTGGTGGAGGTGCGACTTACGAGAGAATAATGCGCCTATTTTGCACCAAAATGATATAAACACGTAATATGAATACTGTGGAATCTGTTGTAACCCATCTTGTTGCCAACCTGCATTTCCTTCCTTGGGTTAATGAGGCACTTTACTTTTTTTTCTTATTGCCGTCAGCCATACGATTTTCTATTTGTTTCTTGCGCATTTGCATAAACTGTAATTCTTTGTGAGAAAAGAAGCAGAGCAGTTTTTGAGGATTTGAATATAAATACTCCATATACAGTAACATCAATTGTCGACATTCCTTAACTTTGTAAAAAAGCGGTTGTATGAAATTCTCATATAATTCGCAAAAAAGTAGACTACGAAATTATGATGGGTGCAGTGAGGTTGAGGTGAGAGTGCACCGTGTTGTTTACCCATTTTACGTCCTCTTATCTGTCGCTCCCTTTGCTATTTCAAAAGTAAATTATTTGACATTAGCGATGACTTGCTGCAGTATTTTATTTTATATACTATAATATGTTGTCTTTCTCTCTGGTGAGGTAATATTATCTGTACCTGCGACAAAATGATTACCCTATAATTTTACATTTTTTTGTTTACTGGTGTTTATCCGATCAGTTATGTTGATATTCCATTTTTTAAATGGTTAAGATGAGTAAAAGTGTTTAGGTATGTTGTGATAATGCATAAAAATGTGGGTGCTTCTTGACTTGCCCATCTAAATAGTTTGTAAACAAACCGCTATGCTATTTTCTGTAAAACAATCTGCCAGAAATGAGAATATATTGTTTTTTAAAAGGGCGAGTTAGGTAATATTACACGCTACATTTATAGTACTTTGAAATACTATTTACTTTGACAGTCTGGCATGTACAGCAGAAGTGCAGAAGATTTACAGGGGCACGGAATGTCTGACCTGTCAGATTTACACAAACATTNTACTTTGACAGTCTGGCATGTACAGCAGAAGTGCAGAAGATTTACAGGGGCACGGAATGTCTGACCTGTCAGATTTACACAAACATTTTGCACATCACGCAGAGATAGTGTCAGTTTTTTTGAAGTTATCAGATTGTAAAATCTACAATTTTAGTACGGTTTAACTAGGTATGGTATATGATGGTTCTCATTTCTCATCATGGTTTCCTATAGTTCATCCACAATGCTAACGATAACCTAAAATAAAGTACTAAAAATACGCCTGTCACTATTATTGCAATATTTGAACAGACGCAACACTTCAAAGTTTTAAGTAGGTATGTAATGAGCTACCATTATTTTGTTTTAAGTAAAGATACAAGCACAAATATTACATTGAGTTGCTGTATTACTACGCTGAGTACCTACATAATAAATATCCAAACCAAAGTTGCAATATTTGGAATCAAAAAATGTATATATATTTGCTTTTTACCATACTTGTAACTTTTCAAGATGAAAAATCTCCATACATGGAACCAAAAGAGCCTCAAATTATTTGCAGAAGTTGTATCCTTCCGCACTTTCGCATATTATGCCTTTATGGTCGTTTCGTCCTGTGATACAGTAAATTAAATTTTACATACTTTAACAATCAGCAGAAGTTGTTGTGGTATAGTCATTAATTTTCTGTGTTATATAAAAAATGTTTTACTTTTATTTAAGCTGTGGCACTTGTCACCTACCTATATGTCAACAGTCACCAGCAGTGTGCCAATTACATCAACATGTTTAACCTGACAGAAAAAAATAACCCCATGCGGACAGACACTAGCGTAGGCTGCAGTCGACAGTTGTGATTATACATGTGACAACAATCGAACAATTAATGTAAGTACCTATTTACCTATTACATCTAGTATATATA
>JAHZMT010003891.1:0-11460 GCA_027743785.1 Sinhomidia bicolor
CACTTGGAAGAAAGTTCAAGATTAGATAGAAAAGACAAAAAAGATGACCCAAAGTTGAAATGCTTACAGCTTTATTCATTTTTGCATCAAAATATATACTAGCTGATATGAAAAAGATTTTTGGAATTGCACTGATTAAACCAATGTGAACAGATCTAATCATTTTAGGATTAAAGCGTTAAACTATAACTAATCTGGGCTGGTGATATTCCCCAACTTTTGTATGCACAATTGTGTGCAAGAATTCGTAATAATATTTCTTGGGTAAGGGGAGAGACAAATTATTTTGCAAACGACAGGTATGCCAAAAAAAATTGTGTGGTTGGTTACATGGTTTAATAAAATTCTTTATAAAGGCATTTTTATTTTACCTTCTGCTCCTAAGCTTAGAAACAAAATGGTATTCAGTATAATCGATTAAAAATTTTATATATAAACTCTTTACATAATTTTTATAGTCAGTAAATTAATTACGTATATGTATGTAGAGCAGCCTTATAAAGGCAGTTTATATCTATTTCATCTTAATAAAGGTACTTAAAAAAGCAAAGTACGTAAAGTACTTGTTAGGTAAAGAAATTAGGTACACCTGCCCAGTATCTGAACAACCATTCTGGTACTAATAAATTACCCGCTGTTGTATAAAGAAATATTATTCGACGCTTGAAATCTTTTACAACATGTTTATCGTCAAAAGCTACCAAACGATCAAATTGCGTGCTAACTTTTCTGGTGCGTGGATACAACGTGAATCCTCAATCCTCTTTTAGGACGAAGTACTTGTCTTCCATTATTTCAAAACAAGTCAACAAAAAAACGACATGATAACAGCAAAAGTAAAAAATTTCCCAGTTGAATCTACTTTACATCTTTCATCTTAATTTAAAACCAGTCGTAACACTCAAGTCTCGGCAATAAGGATTTGCGCTACTTCCACATATGACAAAACTAAAATTCAGAAAATAAAATAAGTTCTTTGTTAAAATAGCCTGTCTCTGCAAATCATTTTACTCGGTGATATAGGTATACGCTTATATATTCGTAAACAACTGGGTATTTGCGCAACATGGAAAGGGAAAGCAACTGAATATTTTAGTAGAAGGTGGAGACGTGTATGAATGTATTAGTATGTATGTATACTACACAAAAGTCCTTTTCATTACAATCAAATAAATCCAAAAAACAATTCTCGGATAACTATCAACTATTAGCTGCTAACAGTTTGATTAAAATTTGTATACCTACAAAGTTACTAATTAACAAATTAAAAACATATTGATTGATTGTACAAAAATTAGTTGGAACAAAAAAGTACTACTAATAGTAAATTAATTTCATTATCATAGATGAAAACATTTGGAATACATTGTGATTAAGAACGGGTAAAAATGAATAACATAAAAATACAAACCACATTTTTTCCGTCCAGTTTAAGAGCTTATTAGCTTTCGGTTTCTATATTATGTAATCGTCATTAATTTGATTAATTGGTAACAAAATATAAATTGAGATATAAATGTAAATGTAGAGAAACATTTAGATTTCTCCTTGCCTTTAATAATAAAATGGAAACCGCGTTGGCAACAAATTAAGCATTACACCAGCACCATACAAATCACAGCTCTCCACGACCGACAGGCAACATTTTTAGTTAAGTATAAACATCGAATGCCATACCTTGTTGTACAGTTTCATACAGAGTTTTCAAATTATCACAGAACCAAAAATAGTTTTCTCATTTCAGCAAGGGTTTGTTCAGAAATCTAACCAAAAATTGAAAGAAAAACCAGATACCCGTTATGTACATACACGCATTAAACATTCCACAACTAAGTAAGTCAAAATTGTATATTTATTCTTTGTTACCCTGTTTGGGGATGGATTTCTGCCCCAAAAGTCCAAGCACTCCAAAGACTTCATTTTCATGAGGACATCGAATGCCATACCTTGTTGTACAGTTTCATACAGAGTTTTCAAATTATCACAGAACCAAAAACAGTTTTCTCATTTCAGCAAGGGTTTGTTCAGAAATCTAACCAAAAATTGAAAGAAAAACCAGATACCCGTTGTGTACATTATTACACACATACACGCTTTAAACATTCCACAACTAAGTCAAAATTGTATATTTATTCTTCCTTACCCTGTTTGGGGATGGATTTCTGCCCCAAAAGTCCAAGCACTCCAAAGACTTCATTTTCATGAGGACAAGACGACAAGAAACGTCCGTCAACTCAACTGGTGCCCATTGAGGATTATTCAATCTCAAAATTTTTAGTTCTGAAAGAAAAGTTATGTGTAAAAACCTTATTTACATTTTAATCATCATTTTAAAATAACTGTATGTACGTAAATGGCCCAAATGGTTACGTTTAACCAGTCTCATGGCTTACTGTGTAAACAGGATATAGGTTTTGTTGTTGTAATTGTGTTCACGTGCTCAATTTCTTTCTGTTTGAACCTATCTTCCGAAAGATTTTTCATTTCCTCACATTCCGTGGAAGTTAGCCCAGTGATAACATTGTCAATCAAGTGCACAAATGTTGTGTTAAATACAAGCTCCTCCAAATTTGGCATCGCTTCGTACACCACATTAGCAATATTTAGCATAGCAGGGATTTCCAGCTTTCTAATTTTTGGAAACAGCCGTGCCGCATGTAGCAACGCAGGCTCATCACAAGATATGAGCAGTTCCTCGACGGTGTTAACAGGCTCAATTCCAAACTTTAAAAATTCATTCCACTCCCCAAAAAAGCTGCAAAATACCAGCCGTTTCAACACTGGAAACTGAGTAACGTACGAAATGTTTGGAAATGAAATGTTAATTCTTCTTTCAGACCCCGCCACCACTAAACTTTTCAGTTTCTTCATGCGGGGAAAGTCAACCTTAAAGCAAGAGCAGCGGGTAAACTCTCGTAGTGTAAATTCCTCCAAAGTTGTACTCTGACTTTCAAGAAACGCCCGGATGCAACTAGTTTCAATTTCTGATTTCCAAAACTGAAGGTATAACTTTTTCAACTTCAGGCCCATTTTGCTCAATTGAAGTAAATGCTTGTCTTCAAGAACACCACTCAGTTCCAAACTTGAAATTTGTTTGCAGTTCTCAAGTGCATCGATAAAATACGTCATTATATTTCCATCGTACTGCGCATTTAACGTCAGTCTCCGCAGCGACGGTGAGTTTTGCATGATGTTTTTAATAAAATTAAAATTAGCACGGGCTTCTTCGTCTTTGGTGGTGCTCAGCTGTGATAAGCGGAGTGTAAGTGTTTTCAAAGAGGCAAACACGAGATTCTTCAGACGCCCTTCGTTAATAAAAAGCGGCTTCCACAATTTATGTCTAATTAATAACCCTGAGACCCATGAGCTAATACAATGAAAAAAGTCGGCCAAAATTTGCTCCTGAGATGGCTCTTGAACGATAGTTGTGTTCACGTGTAATTGACTAAAAGGGAAATCTGCACTGGCACGCACGCAGTCGATAAACGTGGTCATTTCTTCAAATTTATGGTCATTGGGATCTTGCCGCCAAATTTTACTTTTCCCGTTGAAGGCTCTGAAGGCAATAGTACAACAAACCATCTTCAAGTACGGGACGGACAGTTTGTTCCAAGTTGAATTTACCAGTCTACATGATTTCAAGTCTTTCTGGCGCAGATAACTAAAAACGTTTCTGACAACCTAAAAAAAGCAAGTGTTTCATTACAGTTTTATCTTATCTTAATTACTTTCGCGTCATATTTGCAACCAATTTGGCGTAAAAGAACGTAACTGGTTACGTACAACTTCGTTCAGTAGAGGATTGTCATTGTCACAGTAATCGTTATCCTCTGCAACGGAAACACGTTGAGAGTGCGCGTCCATCGCTTTGTTAGTAGCATTCAGCATGTAATATCTATAGATAAAAGAGCTTCGTTAAGTTCAATACCAACAACAGTGTCATTCAAAAATTTTCAATCCTTGAGGTTGTTTGATAAAAAAAATTAAATGCTCGTTTATCACAGATCTGACAATTTGTAGTTATTCAGTAGCGATTGTCTCAGTTTTGATTTTGCTAATTGTTTTCACTTTTCACTTCAAAAATGAATGTGTCACTTCATTCAACGTCAACGGACAACAAATGTAAAAAAGGCGAGAAAAGTAATTTAAAAAATTACGAACTGTTTGCCGATTAAACCATTGATTTAGTTTTCTGGGTTGTGTTGTGTGTGTTTATGAAACGATAACCTAGATTTTATACTCAAACATTAGTGGACATATTCGCGCCTGTTTGCATTTTTTTCTATGATGATGCAGTTGTGCTGTGCTGCTGTCGGCTGTCAGACAATCTGATGTAATTTAATTCTGCAAATATAATAATAAACCGCAGCTTGCAAACACGGTTTACAAAAAAATTTTGTTGGTTTGCCGTTTTGTGATTCCATCGACTCTAACAAGTAAATTATTGTAAGTTAACATGTGTAAAGGCATTTTAACGGCTATTTTATATATGTTCCCCTACAAGTTAATAATTATGTATAAAATTTGTATTTAAAAAAATCTCTAGGCAATAAATGGGTAACCTAGCTAAAACCTTTGTCTTTGTAATAAAAACGTAAAAACTTTGATGAGATGTCCGGTGTCGTGGTGGGGAAAAGAACAAATAAAAATACAACTTACCTATGTGAGGAAATGGAGGTGAATGCAATTTTGTTCTGGTTTTTTCCCAGCACTTCTTGCATCCATTTACACTCTGTCTACACAACTTTTCGTGTAGACTTGTTTTTGCTAAAAATCGTCATTTTCTACTTTCTACATTCAAGATATGCAACCTGGCTGGACAGACAAGCTAATTAATGGTTTTGAAGAACTACCTTTAAGTTACAAATAACATGACATTCTTTTATTACAAAGTGCAAAAATCTTCTTTCATCTTCTAGCCTTTCAGATTGCAATCTATATGCATTTTATTAATTTATTTAGTTGACCACCACTTCATTGTCAAGGACTGGTTACATTGCTGCCGGAAGCACTTAATCATGAGAACATGCTTGCATAAACCCATGTACCTTGTTTTTTAGTGTGACTTGCATTATTGATAAAAGCATTTTGCTTGTTTTACAACATTGTTGTACTATACTTTTTTTTAGAAAAATCATAAAAAGATTCATTACTAAGAACTGACGGATAGTTTGTGTAAACGACATACGTAAAAAATTAATACGTTCAGCAGCAGACACTTTTGGTTAACCGTGCCCATGTATTACTCCAAATGCGCATAAAAACATAATTCAGAGTTACGCAATCTACTCAAAAGCTTAGCAACCAGGTACTCGAATGCAGTCATCCTATTTGTTTATTCGGTAAAATCCATGAAAATTTGGTCATGACCTTTTTGTTTAAAACAGTGGTTTCTGCCATCCCAGAATAAAACAAATTCCTTGCATAGCAAAAACTCCATTCACTTCAAAAAATTGAAATTGTTACCAAAAGGCAAGCATTAGAAATCAATGCCAGACAGAACAAAAAAAACTTTTGAAAAATGTCAATAATTTTTTAAACCATTAAGATTTTGGACGTTGTGAATGGTCTCGTATTAATTATTGGCTAATTTGATAATTTGATAGCTGCCGTTGCGTTGCGTTGCCTGTCGTTACATCCTTTGACTAGGTATGTAAACATAACGTGAATACAAGGTAAAAAATGTAAGTAAAAATATAAACCGCATAGCAACAACCACAACAACTTGTTACGACTACCCCAATGAATACATTGTGAACCCATGTAAGTCAGTCTTTGTTTGGGTCAACCAACGCTAATATGCATACACATGGTGAAGTTTAATAATTAATTTAAAAATCTTGTTCACTAATAATGGCAAAGGCGGGATTGTTAATGGGTGGAAACATGTACGTAACTATTGATAATAAGCAGCAGGCAGAATTTTGATGCAATAAAAATTTATTCGTGAGAAGTTTATGAAATATCCAGACAAACACTTATTTTAAGTGCAAAAACCTGTAGTAATAAATGTACACAGTACATATACATCATTTTGGTTTTTTTTTGAACATCCTTGACCGTCCAGTCCGTAGTACTGTTTCACACATTAAAACATGTACACGCACAAGGCATACACATGTCATATCTGAAAATACAAGTTTTCGAATGGTCTGAAAGGGAATTTAAAACATTACGTAATTATAATAAAATTTCAGTTTTCCTCTACAAAGCATGTAAAATATTAATTAGGGTAAAAATTAAGGCAAAGAAAATTGTTAAACATGTATACTGGATATGTCAGCAACGTGTAATAAATAAATAGTGTGATAACTTGATAACTTTTATGACAACGTAAGTTTTGAATGTTAAAACCCACACTACCACCCAACTGGTCAGCTTTTGAAACGACAGCCTTCACCTCTTTAAACGGATCTCTGAGATTTTTTTCTGGCTGGAAAAAGATCTTGGAAAGCGGAGCAATTTTACAAGTTAGTATAAACGTTTCAATGATTCAGAGAGGAGGTCACTGTTCAAAATTCCTGTAACTATTTCATAAAGCCATATTTTATTTTGGTTTCAAACTTTTCTCGGCTGAAACAATGCGACTCCGCGTTAAAACTGCAAGTTTAAACACAGTAAAAAATTATTTTGCATTGCTTTTCGGCGCAGTGTACTGCATATTAATGGCAGTATTTTTTGTACTGAGCACTCCCGTGTACATTTTCCGTCCACTAGTTATTTTTCTTGCAAAACACTGTCATCCCGAATTCGGAAAAATATTAAATGCACAAAGTTCAATTTTTGCTGTTGACTACATGGCCGAGACTCCTCCTCGCTCCAATGTTAACTTCGCCATGATTTTTGAAGGTCATTTATCCTTGGATGAAATAAAGGAACGTGTTCAGAGAAACTTGATTGACGATGCGAGAAATCTGTCATTTAGCAATTTTCAACGGTATCCGGTAAACTGGCTGGGATTTACGTTTTGGGGAGCGATACCAGACAAGTTCTTGATTGACAAGCATGTTCACAAATATTCCGGCATGGAAACTGAAGTGACCGAAAAGCAGTTGATAGAACTCACTGAAGTGATGCTTAACCAGAGATTCCCAAAGCATCAGAGCCCATGGGAACTAGTTTTAATTGAAAACTACAAATATCCCATTTCAAAGGCGGAGGCCCTTCAAAAAGAAGGTCAAACTTATTCTGTACTCATATTAAAATGGCATCATTGTCTGTGTGATGGACCCGGCATTGCCAAGGTTATAGTAGAGGGCATTTTTGAACAACGCTGGATGGGCAGTCCAACCATTCGAGTGCCAAAAATGGGCACGTGTGAAAAGTTTCTGCAAATACTTAAAATCCCTTACGAGCTTGCCTACTGCTTTTCCCATGTTTTCCGAACTGATCCGTTCAAAGTTCCAGACAACAAAAAGAGTGGCTACCAACTCTGTGCAAAAACTAAACTCATTTCTATTCAGCTCATAAAAGACATCAAGAATGCGTTTGGAGTTTGCTACGCAAGTGTTCTGTTATCATCAATTTCGGCAGCGGTCTTCAAAACACTGAAAAACACTAAAAAATCTGCAAACGCCAATAAATCCATGTTGTGCCTTACAGTGTTGCCTGCGCTGGGTATCAAGAAAAGAAAAATATTGAATAATCATCTAACTGGAGCTTTGTTTGATTTGCCAACGATTCACTTTGAAAGTCCGGTTGAGCGTCTTCGGTACGTCAATCGTTTAATGGAGCGGTCGAAAGGCTCTTGGATACCCTTACTTGGACAGTACCTTACCATGCTGGTGGGATCTCATACGTACTTGCTCACTGGATTTTTGGCGAAAAATAGAATGATTTCACTTGGTATTTTTATTTTATTTTTTAAATTTATAAAAAGAAATATTTTTTAAAGTTGCGAAAAAATAGTTGCCTCATTTCTTAAAATGTATGTATTCAGGCTTGACAAATATTGTGGGAATACCGGATGGCTTTCGCGTGGATAAAACGAGAAAGTGCATTCACGTTCAAACTACAGCAGGAGGACACTTTGGAGAAACTGGTGATCATAATATATTTTTTAAAATATTTTTGTGCATAATTTACGCTTATAATCGTTCCTGGTCGTATATGTATTCAAATTAGTTTATTAAATAAATTATTTTTTTCAGGCGTCGTTGTAACGGCAACAAGTCACTGCTACTGGAACGAAGTGTTTGTGTGTGCGGAAAGCTCATTATTTACCAAAAAGCAGGCTGGTCAGTTTACAAGCTACATTGAAGAAGAAATTGAAAATCTTCGAGTTCTCGCGTTTGATGCTATTTGTTAAAAGAAAAAGTGTAGAAAATGTAAATAAAAAGAGTATAGGTACATGGTAAAAAGAGTGCAAGGAAAACAATGTTGAGGTTGGTTATTTACTCGACCTATTATTACGTTATCTATAAATCTTTTTCCCCATCCTCATCTGCTCTCTTCTAATTATTAAAACATCGCAGCCTGAAATTAATGCTTTCCAGCATTAATCCTTCTTATCTGTTTTAATAATGTTTCATATTGTAACAAAGAAACATGTAAGTTCTTTAGTAAAACAGGTACAACAAGTAGTAATTTTCTTTTTAGACCAGAATATGTATCATGCGAAGAATCAGTGGTATTAATTTTAATTGTTCACTTTATGAGTACTTTGGGAAAGTAATTATGTGTTATGTTTGCTATTGTTGCATTGTGTGATTAAAAAATCATACAGACGAAATGGTCTCAAAATAATATTGATTTAATTTAATGAAGAGCCATCAAAGCCGATTTATGGGATAGTATCCTTACTTTATCTTCTTTCAACATTGGCTAGCATTTTACGGGTCACGTGGACGACTGACTTTATGAACAAATGTAAACATGCTTCAAATCGCAACAGACGCAGATTATGAATCAGGCCTTATATCAAAGCGACTACGATTTGGCTATTCATTTGACCCCAGTTTAATTCATATTTTGTGGTCAAAATGCAATTATCCAAAACTGATTGCATCGGTACGTTCAACAAATATGCATTTTTTATTTAGAAAGTTCAACAACGCTTAATTTTAGACATTTAATAAAAAAGGCATGAATATTACGAGTAATATTCATTACTTGTAATGAATCATACAATTCGCTTGGTGGTATATTTTCCTGGGAAATGGTATTTATCACTTTGATGGCAACGGAAAAATGTCAAAACCATAAAAATTGGAGTACATTGATTCAACTTACTGAAAATTCCAGGAATTCCCAGATGACTCAATTAAAATCGTGTCTGTCCATCTTAAATTGATTTTAGAATAAAGCAAATAGAAAGTCAGAATTGTACCTTGTTGCACTCAATGTATACTATTAGGTCATGCGTTGACTATTTTGTTGATCATCATAATAATTTTTTCATTATAATTTGCATGGTATAAATTCAATTATCTTAATTCTAGTTTTAAAAAAATATCCAGACAAAGTTTGATTAAAATTATACAGCATTGTAAGTAAAAGTAAACAAGTTATATGCTAACCAATAATTATGGGAAACTTTAAAAGAAGTTGGACGGTGGTCGTTTTTGTCCTTGGTTGAAAACTTAATATTATTATTGTTACATTGTATCATTTTAATTGCAGAGTGAACTTGTTTGTATTAATGTTTTCACATTAAAATTTATGCTATCATTATTACATCCTTATTACTAGCTCATACAAGTCTGACTGTGATCCCATGGAATGTAATATAGTTAATTGTGAAAACTTGAAGTTTTCATTACATGCATATGATACATATGGGAAGAGGGCAATATTTTTTAAATAATATGTTTGTAGAATGTACTAAATTGTTATGTAGCAATGTAGACTTGTATGCCTATTCTAAAATTTCATTTACATATTTGGTTTATTACTAGCTATTTTCCTTACGAAACGAGGTCTGTCGATAAATTTTGAACTGACAAAACGCAATATTTAGTACTGACCGGGTTGCAGAGACTGCTCCACACAAAGTGCGTGTTGGTTGAATGGTGTGCTGCCGATCGAAAGAGAGTGATAAGATACGACTTTATTGAGTTCTGCTCGACGCGACGCAATAGGCCAGATCATTTTTTAAATTTAAATCATCCGTTGAAAAAAACGAGCAAGTTAGATTTGATTCTGACTCCGCTATCAAGTCACCCGATTACGACAGAAAAAGTGTATCCACCTGTGTACCTAAGTCGATTTATACCAGGAGGAAAGGACACTGCAATCCCAAAACGTTGTACGATGTACAAGTGTATTGAAGAGATACGACGGCACAACTTGAAAAGCTTAAAATCTTTCGACAGAGGATGAAGCAAGAGAAATTTGAGAGGAACCTACAAAAATAAATGATAAGATGATAAGTATCTTTATTATATGTAGTTGTTTACTGTACTTTTTACAAAATGAGCAAAATGATTAAAAACAACTAATGTGCTTTTTAAAACGTTAGTCATTTTAGTAGCCTATTAGCAGACCATATAAGTATAAACTTTAAGGCCCAGCCTTTACTTTAGTATTTGAGTTACTTCAAGATTCGTTTGAAACGTATGAACGCGTTTGCTGCGTGCTCATTTTATAAAAAGTATATAGTTCTCGTAAAACGTTTCAGAAATTTTATGCTTGGTCATCACTACTATCAACATTTTTATAGAAAAGTGAGAAATATACGGCTATTTGAGAAAGCATTGGTAATTACAGAGAAAACGTTATTTAACATTTTATTGTTTTCAAATATTGGAACAAATTCAAAACGTTTTATGTTTATGCGGAATGAAATATATTTTATTTTTTACATGTGCTTTTACACTTTGAGAACAAAAAGCATTTGAATTTATTGAGTTTCGATAGTCATTTTTATTGAAAAATGCTTCAAATTGAAAATAAATGATTTTGTTTACCATTTCACATTTCAGCTAGAAAATTTGCCAATCATTTGGATAGATTGGAGAATTTTTTGCTCAATTTACGTGTTCAACTGATTAGATAATTACAGCTTGACAGTGCACTTTCACAAAGCAACACATTCTAAACGGTTTTTCACGTGATTGCTTAAATTGATGTCCAAAGCACTCGAATATTAATCTACACTTAAAATGTAAATAATATTTTGGTTTTATATTCTGGATGAACAAATTATTTTAGACAAATTAATACTTCAGTAAATACAGAGAATAGAGAATATAGTTCATTTAACATTCTGAAAAGGCATGTTATTCAACGTGAAAAATAATGTTTTTTTCATCTCTAAAGAAATGCTTCCCAAAAAATAATTGGCTTGAGATACTTCCAACTGAAGCATCTCCTCAAACGGTGGTTCTAATATTTTTAATACATACTGGTCTATGAAATTGCGCAAATTGATACTCTCAGGGTTGAGAAGATTACTTTACTTGGTGGTCATGATTACGGATTACTGATTACTTTATTTTAAACCAAAACAATCTGATTACA
>JAHZMT010003892.1:0-11369 GCA_027743785.1 Sinhomidia bicolor
TATATTTTACAAAAATATTCCATATTCTGATTCTGAGCACTGATCTAACAGAAAATGTTCAGTTACAACAAAACAAATTTTTTTGGATAAAATCTAATTGTCATAATATCCGTTAGTTTCCAATGAATTGTACATAAAAAAAGTAATGGAATCATTTAACAAGTGCAGCTTTTTTATTTTCATCATCATAAATAATCATGATAATGGTCATTATCACGGCTTCACTGTTTAATTTTTTTTCAGGTTTTACGCCTATTTTCCTCAACCAAACTCAACTCATCCCATCGACAATAATCATATTAACCACCTTCAAAACAGATATATACAAAACGGTTCCGTAAATGTTTTCTTCTTGAAAATTATCATAAAATCTATCATCATCATCATGCTCACTCTCAGTAGCAGCACCATTCAATTCCCAATTCAAATCATCTATTCGCTTGCAGCATGGCACACAACACAACAGAACAATGCAGCAACACAGCACGGTATTCACGTCCAACATGATCGTCATTATATTTAATCACCTTTTTTTTTCTTTACATTTTTTTCGCATTCACTCAGGTGAAGTTAGGTCGTGGTGTCGTACACGTTTTCATCGTTCGATTCTTTCTGATTATTAGTAATTCACAAAATTTATGCTGCCATCATCATGATATTTACCATCACCACCAGCACAGTAGAGTGTCCCTTTCGCAAAGGTTTCATGGAATTTTTACAAGCAAGTTTCCTACTGTAATGTTGGGAAAAGCATTTTTGTTAAATAAACATATCTGTAATAATTATTATATTGGTAACATTTTTACAAACTTATTTTTATCCATGATTTTACCACAAGAATCAATCCTACTAACTCTGAAATCTAACGTTGTTGCTTTTTGATAATTTATAATGATAATGATGATGCTCATAAAAAAACTTCAAACTGTACACGTAGTACGTATGTACGTACGTACGTATCATACACCGCACCGCAGCAGCAGTTTTTCTCTTTAATGACGAAAAAGATTGAGGATTCTTCATGAAACCGTATACCTCTGTATTTTTCTGTGCGATGATGTTCTAAACCTATGATGATTCATACTAATAACTCCTCTTAGTTCTAAACAGTAGAGGAAAATGCAACTTGATCATTATGACGAGTTATATATTTTTCTTGTTGCTTTTCTTTTTCCAACTACTACCATTACGGCTGTTTAGGGATGATATTTAAACACTTTCTCTACTTTTTTCGCATACATGAAAATGACGCAACGTGCTGTACAACTACGGATTCCATGAAAAGGAAAATGAGAAGAGTAAGGCATAATAATATAATACCCTAAATTAATAATAATAAAAAAGTGCCTTCAAAAATATCATATCATAATTAAGAAGGTAGTTTGGATCCCCAACTGTGCAACGTGTGTCTTGCTCTATACGACGAATGAAATGAATAAGTTTATCTGTGAAAATTTTCACGTTAAGTAAATACGCAGACGTACGTATGTATCCACATGTTGCATGAATATTATATTATATATACGTAATACTTATTAAAAATAAACTTTCATTCCTTTTTGTTATATAATAGCACAAGGTGTATAACAAAATGTAACTAATACCTATTCAGGCTGTTTGTTTGCTTGCTTGTGTGTGTGTTGTTTACGAAAGACAAGTACAAATTATTTTTACGGAAATAATGAGAAAAAAGCGTAGTGTGCTTTTTGATATTAAATATGCTGCTGCTGCTGTATAATGTAACTTACTACTGTGAAACTGTATATCTTTTGGAGAAACACGTGAAAAAAAAATCAGATTGAAATTCTTGATGGTTGGATGATTAAATTCGTTGTGACAAATTATGTACGCTGATGAGCATTTAGATTGAAGTTGGCGATTGCTGCCGCATAATGTGATGGAAAGCACAGCAGTAGCACATGGGGAGTTGGAAAAAGTGAGGATAATGGTTACATGGTGAATACTCGACTCATCCCTACAAACAATATGATGCGCTATGAAAACACCTTTTTTCTCTATCTTTTTTCGCTCCCTACAAAACTTTTATCAATTTTTTTTCCTTGAAAAAAAAAAATTACTGATAGAACAGGTAAGCTTATATGAGATGAGATGAACAAAGCTTCCACACTTAAAACCGGCTTTTTTCTCTCTCTCTCTCTCCCTTTTCTAGATTTTCCAGTGATGGAAAGCACAGCAGTAGCACATGGGGAGTTGAAAAAAGTGAGGATAATGGTTACATGGTGAATACTCGACTCATCCCTACAAACAATATGATGCGCTATGAAAACACCTTTTTTTCTCTATCTTTTTCGCTCCCTACAAAACTTTTATCAATTTTTTTTTCCTTGAAAAAAAAAATTACTGATAGAACAGGTAAGCTTATATGAGATGAGATGAACAAAGCTTCCACACTTAAAACCGGCTTTTTACTCTCTCCCTCTCCCTTTTCTAGATTTTCCCATTTTGTCTAGTTTATTCTTTTTGTGTTTTTTGATCAAACATCAACCCTTCCTGAGTGAGTGCATTGCAAAGAGAGAGAGAGAATGTATGTACATGTCAAGGAGTTCATTCTTCATCTATCTGCTGAGGAGTGCTGTAGATTTTTGTGATGATATTTTAAAAACAGTATCAACACAGCACGCACGCTTAAACAAACCAAGTGGCTGTGGTACGCGTACCTAAGAATGTGAATAATTATCGTTAGTTGGAAAGCAGACATTTGGGATTCCTTTTTTCTATACAAAGCTAATTTTTTTTATTTCACGGTGCCCCTAAAAAGTAGAAACAAAAACAAGTGCCCACAACAAAGCATTCTTCTACTGCATTGCTCAACTGAAGAAGCAGCAAAGATTTATCACTTTATCTAGACTTGTTCTTCACCACTGCACTAGCACCACCACCACATCATTCCATTTGAAAATATTGTGACTTCTTGTCCACAAATAAAAATCGTTGATCTTTTAATTTGATAATGTAGATTATCATACTCATACGCTTATTACTATGTACAAGAATAAAAAACTCTGAATAAAACTATAACTGCATGTTTAGGACTGGTAGTAACATAAACATTTTTATTTTATTTCTTACTCTGATAAATATCACTTGTTCATATAATAATAATAATAATATAGTATATACAGAGCTAGGTACCTTTTTCAGCTCAATTGACCAAGTAAGTATTATAATATTACATGCTGGTCTCCAAAATGTCTCAACCAACTTTTCATGGATGAAGAAAAAGAAAATGAGCATCAACAAACAACAAGATATCTCATCATCATCAAAGCTGGTAAGATGATGATAATCATAATAAGAAAATTTGTTCCCTTCATGGAAGGAATGGGACAACTTTGTAACTGGATACCCCAACATGAGACAAATTATCTTTTGCCTGTAGAATGTTTTATGATATGTCTCTCTACCTGTTGTGCTATTGTAGTAATCCCCTTTGGCTGCGCGCATTGCGCAACGTATTTCTTGGTATTTGCGTTTAGCATTAAAATATACACATATACCTTTTACATGTATGTATGTATATATATATTCTTTACACTACACATTATACTGTGCTGACGATTATCTTACTTGTGACATTATCTGTATTAATATTATAAGCAAACTCTTAAAAATAAATGACTAACAAATAAGTAGTACATTATATGAACCATGAGCAGATAGAAAATCAAAGTTTTAGAGGATTATATAGTCCGCAATGATATATAATATTATTATTATTTGGTATAGACAAATTTGGCTTGATATATTCGCTCTCAGTAAATTGAGCAAGAAAAGGTTAAAAACATGAATAGGGAGATTTTTTGATTTGACTTGTCGAACTTTATACTTTCTTTACAAGTTGAAAGAAAAAATTCATGTTCAAAGAATAACAAAATGAACATAATATTCAATCTGCGTGTGTCTTGATAACAATCTAATGAAACATGTTACTCTGAAAAGTATAATGAATGTGATGCATTCAACTCATTTGTCACAGAGTTCATCTGATTAATATTATGTGTACATATACATATATACCTAAATATCTATACAAGAAAAACTAACAATTTGTTTCTTGTTCGTTTTTATATAAAACATCGGATTCTTCAACATACATAGATATAAATTATTAAAAATGACTTGCTAAAGAATCTGGTAATAAAATATTATAAAGAAAAAACACAAGTAAATAATTGATCCGAATTTATCTTATTTCGATGATCCAATTGCAAAAAAATATATACAACTTTCACTTGGTAAATAATAATAAGCTGTTATATGCTGTACTTTTTTTACTTGTGACGCAGTAGCACTTTTTTTTTGCAGAGATCATGTTTTTTAGCATGGCATTTAAGTTGAAACAGTAATGACGTTTCACATTATTGCTAAAAAAAATTTTATGAATAGAGAATGAAATAGGTGTGCATGCTTTTTTCTACCTACTTATATTTACACACGTATTTCTTCACTACATAGCCGCTGCTGACGTTATCAAGAAGTGAATGCACACACAATGAATATTTTTTCTGGCTAATGTACCAAAGTTTCAAGTTTCTTCTCCGATACATTATCCTTTCCCTGTGAACATTATGCACAAAACTGATACTTTATGAAACGTTTTTTTTTCGGTAAAAGGTTGATGGAGAAGACGTCGTCCTTTCCTCATCATTTCATCTGCTATTTTGCTATATCATCCCATCCTATCATCTATGTGATCTGATACTTACTTTTTTTCCCGGTTTATCTCTCTCTCTCTCTCTCTCTCTACCTGTTGTGTACGCATTGTTGTGTGTGATTGCGATATGCACGACGTAGGTTTCCTTTTTGTTTGGTTAGTATCCATATTCTACTACATATCATTATCATATCTTCCAAAATGGCTGAGGAAATCGGATATTGTGTCCTTTCTTTTAAATAAAAATAATAAACAATGTAACATTAAGCATTTATGCTGAGCACAAAAAAAAATCTAGTATTCATAATAATAATATGGTTTGGTGGAAAATAGCTCTCTCACTGCATAATATGCTCCAACTAGTACTACTTGTTGTAGTGTTCCAGTATCGTCTTGTCATGGGTTTCTTATAAAAAGGCGTTTCACAAGATGAATATTGAATATAAAGAGAAGCACATTACTTAACAATCATTTCCTATGTATGCCGAGTAGTAAGTAGTAAGAGATGGATGGATGAATATATAATATATCAAATATCAATGTGCTCAAATATGTAAAAGTATATTGACCCGTGGGACTGTTTTATTTTTAAGATGTTACAATATGCACGTTTACATACATCCAACTAGGTATTTTTTATACCTACATCACAGCATACACTACGTTAACCAATATATTATCCGGAACGTTTACGCCAGTGAATTTGTGTCTGTGAAAGAAGAAACCATAACATGGTTGTGATATGGGATCAGGAAAACACACAGGGGATTAGATTACAAAGATTGTTATTTTGGACAGGTGAAAGCTATACGAGAGAAAGAAAAGGAGAACAAATTTGTAAATAAACAGTTTTGTTAACATTGCTACAAGTTGTGTAAATAAAATGTATTATTCATTGGTTTAAAAAAATGATTAGACTTGAATAAGATAAAAGATAATTATTGCTTTTATGATTAAAAAAGTGTATTCTTCTACTTTTATGTTATAACTATAAGATAACATGCTTTTAAAAGAGTTCTCAGTGACAAGGTATTTTACAAATTGAATCTGCTGACATGTGTATTAAATATTGCAAAATTTTATATAGCGGCGCGGAACAATATCACGTTGAATGAACATTAATATTACTTTAGATAAGCACTTACTTCCAGCAGTATATATAAATATACAACTTTACCTACATTTATAATATATACAAGTTGTGTAAATAAAATGTATTATTCATTGGTTTAAAAAAATGATTAGACTTGAATATAATAAAAGATAATTATTGCTTTTATGATTAAAAAAAAGTGTATTCTTCTACTTTTATATAACATGCTTTTAATAGAGTTCTCAGTGCAGTGACATGATATTTTTCAAATTAAATCTGTTGGAATGGAGATTAAAAATATTGCAAAATTCTATATAGCGGAGCGGAACAATATCACGTTGAAAGAACATTAATATTACTTTTGATAAGCACTTACTTCCAGCAGTATATATAAATATACAACTTTACCTACATTTATAATATATTGTCGATTTTTATATAATTTCTCAGCACAAAATGATGAATCAACACATTTATCTACTAGCTTTATATACGTATTTTATATAGTACCACCGTACTATGACGTGATGCAGTAGTGATGATGATGTAATGAAGATCACGAGTTTTGCTTTTGTACAACGTACTTTCGTCAAATAAATATTCCTTCTTTCTCCAATATCAGGTTTCATCTTCGTTTATCGTAATAGTTACCTTCCTGTGGCAGCTTTCAGTCCGAGTAATTCGATACCCGGTTTTCTATCTTTGTCAGGCAAACAACACAACATTCATTATTATACTTTTTTGTGTGCGTTTCGTTCTTTCTTTTTACCAACTTGTACGCACATCCACTTTCCAACCAGGCATACGCCTTCTCATTTATATTTTCCGTGTATTCCAAAATACGTACATGCATTGCATCGCTGTTCTGTTCTGTTTATGTAATAATAATAATTTTATGATTTCAGTCCAGTTAGCAGAATTCTTTTAGTTAGTTAATAAAGTAACTTTAGTTGCAAGAGTTTACGAGTTTACTTACTGATGCTTTGCTGCTTTGCCTAGATAGGTAATATTTTTTCAGTGATTTTTGACAACCACAAAAATAACAACGCTGCTGTCGCGCGTTCGTTCGTCATATTTCTATTCTGTCTTCGTGTGGCAGGAGGCTTTGCTTTGACAATTTTTGCTTTCCATACAGTACCATTTTTATTTTCTATATTTTTTAATGTGCAATGTGATTATATGTGATACCCTCCCTCCCAGTTCTCCTCGACATTCAAATGGCCATTGTGGTTGTCATCGTCATATTCATACCTAAATCACATTTTATTAGCTGGTAGACTGTAGGGGTTCGCCCATTTCGGAAGGCGGTACACAAAGCCAAAAAAGAAGAGGGTTGTTGTTGTCGACATTCTTTTCCAACGTCCCTTCACATCGTTAACCACACTCCACTGAGTTTGCAAGCACAAAACCATTCTCTTGCCTTTTTTTTATTGTCAATATTATTTTTTTATTGCTGGTAACGTGCATTGTACACTTTTATCTACTGTTTACTCACATTCTCATAGTATTAAATTCATGTAACAAAAAAGATATAAAATAATCGTTGCCAGAAAATATCGTTTCGTTCTTTTATCCAAGACAGTAAGCTAGATATGCAGAACGACTTTTTATTGGAGAAAGTAGACTGCATCCATTTTTGCTTTTACAAAATTGCGCTAATAATAATTCGGATTATAAACACACATATATATGTATGTATATACATAGCTACATATACCTTACCCATTTTGAACTTGATAAAGAAAGTTAAAAGTTGATCTTAAAGCATCTCACTTTTAATTAAACAAAACTACCATCGCATTAAACTTTGCAAGCAATTTTGCCCACTTTACTGCAACTCGTTATTAATCTTCCTCCCCAAAAAACAAAAATCTGTAAACTTGTGGTATTTATTAAGTCACACTTTATATTTTTCGTGCATAAACATTCCCCGTTTAAAACCCTGCCTGCCTTGTATATAAGTCAGCAGTTTAATAAAAAAGGCAAACTAATGGTAGTAGTGATGCTGCTGCTGCTCGCTAAATTTTCTTTAAAAAATCATACTCATTATTACATTGGGCATTGGGCATGTTTAGTATTAACGAAGTGTGTTCCTTTCAGCTGTACATAGGTAAACACATATATATAAATGCAATGAATGCTATAATGGTTAATAGCTTCTCAAAGAAGGTGCTTGAATCTCCTCTTTCATTAGCGGGCTCATCCCTAAAAGTGCCGATTTCCATGCCTTAACCCTATAATTTTTTATTGATCTCGTAATACACAACATGTAATTACAGATAATATGATCGTGAAACGCATTATCCAACCGTATATTTTTTTTATTCCCGGTGTATTTGTAAGCACATGTGCATTATATGTAGATATTATTATTATATTTTTTATGATTTAGTTTTTTAACAGCTCCCACCACCACCACCACCGCCAACTTTATAACTCATAACACAATCAGGTATGAAATTGCAGACGTGCATTATTACACCATCCACAATACCCTGTTGTTCTGCACTTTTGTATTAATTTGTGGATGTGCCTTGCATCATTTTCATAAGGTTTCTCCTCAAATTTAAACCATTGTATTTCAAAAGAGAATAAAGTATCATCATCCATCATCATATGCGTCATCCACATAGGTATATATATAGGCATTCATCACTGTATGATTTTTATGATCCGACAGTCGATATTATTCTTTCTTACACTATTTTCTTCTATCAAACCCAGCAAGAAAACATAACAACTGTCCTTTTCGTGTTTTTCTCATCAATAATTATCATTTTTATTATGATTTTTTGCTCTCTTCATTCTCATATTGCTCTTTTAAAGTCTCGGTATCACGTTCACTCACGTTCATCATCATAACATAATAATATTAAACCTATCTATGGAAAGGAGAAAGAGAGAGAATGAAAAAAAAGATTGATATTATTATATCCAAAGAAATTCCGTGCGCTTTTTTGATGAAAGCATGCGCGATGTTGTGCGTACAAATAATATTATCTTTCATTTTCATTCTACTCTACAACGAGTAGATTATTTGACTCTTTCAAGAAACAGACTCGTTTGTTCCTTTTTCCGTAAACGTATCTTCTTTCCAATTTTTTTCCACTATTTTTGCAGGGTGTTATTTCAGTTACTTATTTTATAATGATTTTTCATCCTCATCATCATCATCCTCTTTTATTCTAATATTGTTATGACAGGCTTGTCCTTTGATGTTAAGAATTTGACTACAACCGTACACACCAGCAACCCCACCACCACTGTCATTATTTCTTGGATCCGTATTACACATACATCATAACACCAGGTATTATATATATGAAAAGTTATAATATAGTAGATAGCGGGCTTAAATGGAGCTTTGTGTACAATGATGAGCCATATATTACACGACCGAGTTTGTTTCATCAACATAAAAAATCCATATTCTAATCCAAGTGATGTTCATCGTAGTCATTATTATTATTATTACCAGTCGTTCTTTCTCTTCTACTGCAGTGAATATTCCGAATACTTACGAAAAAAAATTGATGAAATATATAGTGTGGTTGCATTGGATTCAACAGCACTTATCGAGACTTGTTTTAATCCTATTAACATACCACAAAAGTTATTACTACTCCACACCACCGCCGCATACTGTACGTATTATTTACCGGTAAATTACTTTGGCTCTCTTCCTTTTCCAAAACTGAAGAAATCATCATCTCTTTCTCTAGAGACAAGACGATGTGTTATGTGTTATCATCATATCGTCATTATCATCATCACACAAAAAAATTAACAATGCGCCGACATGAATGCAAATCAGAAATGCCATGATTCAAAGTGCACATTTTTTTTTAAAAAAAAGTACTTACTCGTTCTTCTATTGTCGTGAATTTTAAAAATCACGAACAAGCATAAGGTGCTATTGGCAGGTGCCAAATTAGCTAAACGACATTCTCTGGTAGTAATAAGAATGCAAAAAATCTCATTATCGATTTGATGCTTTTTAGCATGCGCCAAATTTTTTTATTTTTTTCGTAGCTGGTTTTCGCGTGGATAATATACAATTACACGTCATGCCCATGCCTTTAATTTTCCGTTATAATCATCAATAAATTAAATCGAAATAATATTGCTCATTCAAAGTGTGCACACCTTTTGGTACAAAGTTTTCAAATTGGAATTTAGATAACAATTATTATTTTTAAAGCTTTCAACTCATCACGGTACACACAAAAACAGCAGAGGGCAGCTTTTAAGAAAAAAAATTATTTTGACAGACGATTTTCTCATTTTAAAAAATAATAAGCTTTTCTGATAACAATATCCTGATTGAATAATTCTATCATTTAGGTGAATTGATTGAATTTTTCTTCAGTTCTGTGATTCAATGTCTATAAAATTATTTCTTTGCTCACCACCATAACACTGCTGAAAATTGGGATACTTTGCTATACAGGTACGTAAAATCGAAATGCCTTTTTCAAACGAAAGAAGGGAGTTCTTCAAAATTTCAAAAAAAACATCCTTGACGTCTAATGTTATTTACCGCTACAAAATGTGTGATATATGCTATTGTCAATCTTTCCTGTAAATCCAAAAGAAGGAGAAAAATTTAACGTACAAAAACTATTGTAAAATACGACAAAAGAATGTCTAGCTATTGTTTTCAACGAGCGCAGCAATTAATCACTCTTAATCTTCAAGTGCTAAACTTTATTGCTTTTATGAAGCTTCTTCCTCCCATCAAAAATGAAGTACAGAGGACGCGTGCCTGACAGATTCATGCAGCCATGACGTGCGAAAGAAAGTACATATAGTAAAGTAGTGAGTAATATGCTTTAATACGTTTGTAAGGAGGAAGATGCGTACAACAATGGTGAAGGCGTTCAAAAGTTCGTAAATCGCATAATTATTACCTTTAGCGATGTTCGTCTGTTGCGTGTCTGTAAAAAGTGAGCCTATTATTGGATGGAGGAGGAACATTTTAGTTTATATTCCACGCTTCGTTACTTTGCAAAGTACAAATTGATTGGGTGGGGGTGGGCAAAAGGCAAAAGGTATACATATGTGTGTGCTGAGCAGGAGAAATATTAAAATGTACGGAACGAAATTTTCTTGCCTGGCTTAAATTAAGTATCTACTGCGCCGTCGGTGCGGTGTAGTTGGAATGAAAAATTTATTTAAGTCTTAGAAATATTTTTAAAAGAATATTTCGTGGACTGATTGGAATTGTTTCCAAATATGGAAGCAACCTTTTGTAAATGCTGTAAAAGGGTATTTTAAAATCAGTCATTCAAAAACTTGTGGTTTTAGTTGGTTGGCATTGTAAAATCGGTAGTTTTGCCTGTCAAAGAGAAATCTAAACGTTTTGATAGATAATTACTGTGCGCAGTACCGATTGTGCTAAACGGTGATCGTGAGCAATTAGCGATAAAAAATTGAACTAATCATGCCACGTTTAACTTTTGTAAAATTATTTCTTCTCGCATGGACACTGAACTGAATCTAATATTGGAAACATATCGTATTCATTTCAGTATTCTTTGTAACAAACTACTTAATTGTTTTGCGTAGAGTCCAGCTATTTCAAAAGAATCAATGCTCAAC
>JAHZMT010003893.1:0-44195 GCA_027743785.1 Sinhomidia bicolor
TTTAAACAATAGAAAAGGGATAATCCGAAGGGCTTAAAAAAGGGGTACAACTCAAAGCATTTTTCAGTGTGAATTGTGCTACTGTTTCCCAGCCCGACTATTTTTTTTTACATTATAAGCATGTTTCGACTTTTATTAATATGCACCACAAGTATGATTTTTGATCTACAATTATGTATTTGAATTTGAAGTTTATAGGTTGGAAAAGGCGAAACTTCTAAAAAAGTGTTCTAATTGCAGCTAGGTAAAAAACTCTTAAGGCCACTGTGTTATAATGCTCATACATGTACATGTAATAAAAAGCGGAACTTGTCTATAATGTAAAAAAAATAGTCGGACTGGGAAACAGTCGGACAATTCACACCGAAAAATGCTCTGAGGTGTACCCTTTTTTAAGCCCTTCGGATTATCCCTTTTTATTATTTAAAAGCTAATACTTTTTAGTCGGGCTGGGAAACAGTCGTACTTGGCCGAACAATCTTTTTTACCAGTTCATTTTACGTAAAAAAGAGAAAGTCTCCAAGTTTTACTGTGTACTGACACAAATATTGCGCCATTTTAGATCAGCGGTAACCAGACATGTGATAATCACATCCACAATGGGTAAAACTCTTAATTCTACATCCTACAAAATCGACCTGGAAGTCACAAAATTACCGATTTCCTGGAGTTTACGTTTGACTTGAGAGTACATGAAAACGTTGAGTTTATTTTCAAAAGAGAATAATGTTTTCATGCTTTGGTAATAATACGTGTGTGTTCTAAATTTAAGCACATTTATAATCACTTCAAAACTAACATTGAAAAGCCCTGAAGATGAGGGAGTTTTCATCTTTAAATGCCTCTTGTGACGCTGGAGACAAATATCAGAAAATTTTAAAAATAAAATACTAAGTAAAAAATCCAACTCATTTTGATAAACAAACCTATCAGTCTACTAAGTCCGTAAAACATTTCACTGGTGAAAAGTACACATAAAATAATTTGAACTAAATTCTCCAGTTATCATTTCTTTATTCATTTTAAGGAATTTTCTTTATTTATTTTTATTTCAATAACAATAATATGACGTCAGCCACAGGAGAAAAAAATTACAAATGTATACTTCACAATAACAGTCAAATATTTACAAATACATTCAAAACATCCTCGCAAATCATCAGCAATACATTTTTGTTCCAAATAACTGGTCACAAAATTGCGCTGTAACTACGTAGAATACGAAGTAGTACAATAATAATAGTTAACAGATAATGTACTCAAGTATGTAATAATAATAATAATAATAATAAAATTAGGTAGTTGCACTTAAAAAAAGAAATAATCTGGCTGGTTGTTTCTATACGTTCTACTGTTTTCGTACTAGTTTTGTAGTGTACACACGCACTTTAGTCAATCATTGTTGTTGACTATAATTAATTAAGTGCTGCTGGTACGTTGTCAGTGTACTTTTTAAAGTTTACTGTATGTATTCAATACATTGTTTTTTAAACTACCATCAACTACTATTGTTCTACGTTGGGTCAACATTACTACGTTTTTTTATAATTGTATTTTTTCATTGAATAATTTTATCTAGATTCACACGTTTGCTCAACCTTAAATGATACGATATTCTTTATACAATTTTTTTATCTCATTTTAAAAAGTCTTTGCGATTTTTCGGGATTGTCGAATGTACCATGAACTCCTTGTAGATGCTCTATCTACTTTTACTTTTGTGTGCAGCGAAAAATCCGTCAACATCTTTAACAAACATTAAAATAATAATAATAATAATAATTAAATACCATTTAATATATTCATCTCGCTGTAGTCACCCTCTCTGATCAAAACTAGTTCAAGTTATTTTTTTATCGACAGTTACCTAGATAGAAAATGAGTCAGCATTTATCAGTTAGTTAGTCTAAAAACACTGTATAGTTACATATGAGCTTGTCTGGCTGTACGTACTATACTTGACGCTATTTTTTGCACAATATTTAAAAGTTGAAAATTCAAGTGACAAATTGTATTATTGTACCTAAAGTTGAAGGTATTTATGTATCTGTACACATTATCATTATTATGTTTTAAACACAATATACACAGCTAAGCGGGGGTTCAAAAGTACATTTAGTTAAAATTCGTTCCACATAAAAATCTACTTAAAAATATCTCGTTGAGAATTTAGTCTATATGGCACATTAGCATGCGTTGGTGATATTACATAAAACACCGAAAAAATCCTAGATTATAGCAATTTAACTTTATTTACTACTACTCTACAATTTTGCTGTACATTTGACATGAATTGATCATCATCTCCATGCATCAATTTACATGCATGGACGCAAGATGATAAGGAAGCAATTTTATACATACTTTTGTATGTACAAAAGTATTTGCTTTTTTTAGAAAAATGGCCTTATTTCATTATGATCGATAATTAATGTAAACCAGATTTGTTTATAAAAGTTTGCAAACTTGAATTCTATCAAAATATACGTTGTAAAAAAATTAACTCAGAGAAATATATTTTTTGCATATTTGAGCAACATGCATCGACGACGCCATGTTATATTTTAATTTGCTAATTTGTAAGAATTGAAATTTGTTTTTTTGTCATCATTTAAACTGTTCTCGACTAATTCCTATTCTTTTCATGTTTACATTGACCAACAATAACTACCTATTATTAAATGTCAATATGAAACAGTGTAGTTTAAGACTGGAATACTTTTACGTATATGATTCTGCAACATTGTCTTCATCAGCAAGAGCTACATCATGAATACAAAATCTGGTTAAAATTAAGGACGTTGCATTCATTATAAAACAACTTTCTTTCAATATCAAAAACGTTCTAAAAATCTATTTTTGTGTAAATTTCAATCCATATTTTTTAAACGTAGAATTAATAAAATTGCCTTCCTTCAACTACAACCATCCATTGCAAATAATAATGCGAACATATACAAACAGAATAGCTTAAACTTACGTAAACTTTCTTTTTTACACAATAATATATTATTATAAAAGAACAGTGCTAATGAAGGGAATGCAAAATTACTTTGTCATTTTCAAAGCTCTATAACAAAAAAAATTAAGAGCTAGAAAAAAAATCAGTCCACAGGCATAAAAACTATTGTAGTTGCTAAAAAATAATTAAAATACTTGTATATGTATTAATAAAATTAAAATTACTATAAATGACGCAACATATATAATAATTAACTAGAGACAAAAAAATTTTAAATAGTATTTTGTCCGCATGTTGTTACGTCATTTTAGACTCGTTTGTTGTTCCATTTGCTGCAATCTCCTTGGTCTCCATTGCTGACGCTTCTTTGGACTTGGAGTTGCCGTTTGGATGCTTGATTGCATCCTCCATCTCCACCGTGTTAGAATACTGATGCTTAAGCTGACCATTTCCTAAGCCATTGGATTTCTCTAATTCTCCTCCCTTGAAATAGTAAGAATCCGCCTTTTCCAATAGTAATAATATTGAGTTTGTTAGTATTTCAGCATTTTTGCATGCACACAATGTTAGTTTCACATTCGAATTACAAGCTTTTAAAAGAGACAGATTGAGATGAGATCATTTAGAAGAAAAGAAGAGTTGGAAACGTGTTACTACTACTGGGATAAGTTGTTACTACGTGCAGCATGCTACACAGGCATTCAAAAGCAATTACTACTCAAGCGAAGTTGGTTGTTCAATTGAACATACCTTTGATGCAACATTGGCTTGTGCCATTGATTTTTTTCCCATGTAGGAATTTCTTAAGAAATAAAGGAAGCCTCCAACAATCATTAGACCTCCCACGATAAACAATACGTAGGAAAGAGCTGCTTCAGCGACTTCCGGCATATTGATGGCTTGTCTGATTAGTCCCAGCACGACTGGTGGAAGTTCTTCGATTCCCTGTTTAAGTGGCAATTTTAATTATTGTCAGTTATTAACTTTTCAGTATATATTTTTAAGGATTCTGAAGGAATTCAGAAAACTAGTTAAGACTTTGCTTTAACGTACATCTTCAATCCAAATGATTGGAACTAAGAGATCAGAAAGATTTGCAGTCTGTGGAATTTCAGCAACTTTCTTCATTTGAATGTTGATTTGGAGACGAGCTTTAGCTTGCATAGCCAGACCCAGTTTCTGCAAAAATAAATAAATTGGTAGTCATGAAACCGAGTGCTTGTTTTGGGAAACGAGTAATTGCACAACTCAAGCGTAATGTCTACTCACAGGTTGCAAGTCAATGTAAAACTGATGAATTTTAGGATTCGGGTTCAAACCATCAATGTTTTCTCGAAGGGATGGATCTCCATGCAAAAAGTGAGGCCATGAAAGGAAAACTGGTGATCCTATGTGTGCATAAGAAATGAACATGTCAAATAAATAATATATAACTATTGTCGTCGTCTAACTGTGACAATGCAATCGCCACTAAACTAACCAAATTGACATTGTGATACGTTAAATGTTCCTCTTTTGGCGCATGGCTCTGACAAACAGTAGCATTCGTTTTGCTTATATGTTTCAACATCTCCAAACACGTGATCCGCCGGTTGGAATCTAATTTTGTTTAAAAATGCTTCATTAATTATCATGCTCGCGTAATCTCAAACAGAACACATTGAAAAGGTAACTTACCGGAGGGTTTCAAAACCTTGATGCTTTTGAGGCTGTGGATCTTTCACAACAAGTTCAAGGGGTCGACAGAAATCTGGTTGGTAGATATACACCGTTGAATTTTCATCAAGCATGGACGGAAATCCTGTGCCATCAGATCCTTTCAAAGCATTGCAAGCATCCGTTTTCCACACACCCAAATTGTCCTTTCCTTTGTAGATGGCAATTCTCGCAAAATCCTCAAGATTCTCTTTGCCCGTCATCACGGTGAACACATCACTCAACGTTGCATTCTTCCCGATTAGCAGGCCAAAGTTGTCAAAAGGCGGTCTCTTTCCTTCCGGAAGAAACTGCTTTGCCAGTTTAATCAGCGGATCATCATAACCCCACAAGATATCCTTTACATTTCGAGTAGAAAACGGTTCCAATTTCAACACATCCAATAATGTTCCAATTGCCTTTTTAACGATTTTTGGTGAATGTGGCATTTGTCCTGCTGCAGACTGTTTAAACAAAAATATGTGCAATTTCCCATTTTAAAACATCTCTTGTAATTCATATATACCGTGTAATGTACATTTAAAGTTATTTTCTTACCAAAACTGGCACATTTGGAACAACGACAATATCGCTTTCCGGCCCTATTGAACTGCCCAGCTCAAACGTGTAGTTTTTCTCCTGTCTATAGGACAGGGTTCCATTAGGATGCCAAACAGTGTCCTTCTTTTCCCACACTTCTCGATACGTATACGGCCCTACCTCCTTCACTCGGAGCTTCTCTCCACGTTCCATAAATTCTCTTGCATTAGTCACGTTGAAAAAGTATACTTTGAGGTAGGGTACGACCGGCGGTTTTCTCCATAGTTCAAAAGTTTGAGATCCTTTGCGAAGTGGTAATTCCTGCAACGTTAATTTATTTTTACAAATGATTTTGTCATTCTTTATCCAACCATTGAATTCACACGTGAACAAGCTTGATTTTTTTACTTACGCCCGCAATAAATGCATCGACTAATTTCTGGAAAAATAAGACTATTAAGATCCCAAGGACCAGAAATAGTATTCCAAGAATGACTGCTATTGCTGTAAAAACAAAAAGGAAAAAATATGTTTAGTTTCCATGTTTTTTTTATTTTAAAAACTTAATTTGTACTAAAAATTATAAAGCGGTTATTATTTGAAAGAAGGTATTAGCATGTTGTATGTACATTGATAATTTTTTAAGCACGAAAAATTAAAGAGGCCATGGTAAGCATGTTTGGTAAGAGTAATACAATACAAGGCGACAGAGAAAGTGTACAATATTTTGCTCGTAAGAGAAACATTCAAAACAAATTATGCGTTTACAGTTTAAACTTTGCTTTCATTTCTTTTTGAGCATGGTCAGTTCCATTGTTTCGGTGTGAATAACAATGAAGAAAACAATGAAGACGAAAAATGAAAATGTTTCCACCATTTGTTTCTCTCATTAAATGTTTGAGGAAAATTGAATATATAGACGTAGGTATGTATATACATATATGCGTCAGTACGTTTATTACTGGTTGACTGCCAAGCAATATTAATAAACAATGATGTTTTAAAGAAAACAATGCTACTACGTGGAGTGAATTTGAGCTGTACGTTTGACATACGCATGTCTGTTATCTTAGACCGCCCTATTACACAATTAATAGTATTTCATTTCATTTCCTTTCCTCTATTGCAAAAGGTACTTGTCTCGATATTGTTGCGGAAAAAGCCAAAGGAAATGGAAAATATTGTAGTGGCAACTTTCGTGGGAAATTTTATATAATTTTTCATGATCGTATACTTCACACTCGGAAACTGGTCGGGTTACAGTTTTTTCTGGAGTGTGCAGAGAATTTTTTTGATTAAACGAGTTTATCTGTGATGGGAAACAGCAGCACAACCGATATGAGTCATCGCATCAAGTTATCTAAGAATGTTTTTTTTTCAACTTTTGCCTAGAAGGATTGCAACTTGTACGTGACAGCTAGTAATTGCAAATATTTTTCTTTTAAACTGGCTGTAACATAGGTAATATAGATTTATACGTGCTCGGCATTATCGTTCGATGAAATCTTTATATGACCGTCTTGTTGGAGAAACTTTTCTTGCTTTAATTTCTGCTTTCTCAACATGAAACATATTATTAGGCAGACATTGGCTTGCGAGTGTTTAAAGTGGCATCATCAAAAACAAAACGGGAAATCAAGGTACTGCAATAAAGGAGGTTGATGGACGTACAACATCGTACCTAGGTAAGACAGATGAACTGAAAAGACAACTTTTTGTACAATTCAGTACCAACTTTTGCTATCCCTTTTCAACGCGGTTATTCCCACACTTGCACCTGCCTATTTTCTTGTTGTTGACTTGGTAATAATATGTTAGCCAGCCAGTCTTCATTTTCCCTTTCGTTTGATACGTTAAACTACAAATTCGGTAGAAGTACCTTATCATCCAACAAAGCGAATCGAATGGGTAGGTATTTTTTCGTTCCAGGTGCTACATGTTTTTCTCTCTCAGTTCAAGCAGTAAACATCCAATTGAATATTTGAAAGGATGAAAAATACATTTGACTTGTTTGTCTGAAATACTTTTTGTGGTAAGAGAATCATTTCTAAGGGACCACGCCACCACATGGCTACTATTTGGATTTTTAAGTTTCAATTGAATCCCTTTTCAAATAGCGACAGGGAGTCCCCTGGAGTTGGAAAAGTCTTTCATAATTCCATATCTGATTTCATAAAAATGCGTATGGCTTGCTGAGTTAAGAAAAGCTTTAACGTGCATTTTAAGTCCAAAGCAATTTATAGGTAGATGACGTAACCATTAAAAAATGTCCATGTTTACTCTTTTTATATAACGCGAGATTATTGAATGGTACATTTATAGTCGTTATCATCGAAATCGTAAGCATAGAGTAGTACTATTTATGATAGGTTGTTTTGTACCATTTTTCACTTGACCTGACACGAGTATAACTGTACATGGAAGGTAATGAGGGGTACAACGGTTCAGTTAAAATTGTATTTCGAAATTGATTGATTATTATCACAGCTAATGCAACTTTAGCGAGTAAGAGTAGAATGAAGTGGTAAAAAATGACTAAATGAGTGTTGTGGTATCTGTCAAAAATATTATGATAAAAAAATCCAGATATTTTAAATGGGCGACAGCAATCAAAATCATAATCACAAAAAAATTCCCCGTCCCTTGATACTTTTCTCTCTCTCTGTCTCTCTGAATAAAAATAAACAACAAAGCTAGTTATCAGTCTCACATCAATTGAAATTTTTTAAAAGCTTTTTTGATGAACGAGACCACCGCAAAAGTGAAGCAAGAAGCATATATATTTCAGTATAGGTATCAATGTATTTATGTGTGGTAGCATCGAATCAAACAAACGTAACGCAATTTTGCGGAAAATTAATGAATAGTGTCGACACGTCAAATTATTATTTCCCCAAAAAGTGCATGTCATTATTTGCAGCCGACTCGTGTGTGGTTGTTTTGGTTGGTTGCGGTTCATTGCGGTTGGTGCCATTCTGGTGTGACAAGATGATGACGCTGATAAGTTACCAAAAAAAGTTTTACCATTTACAATCGGTTGAAGGTTGCAAATTTGTAGTGCACCGTTGCACATTCTAAGTACAAAACGGAGACCACATACACACAAACAGAGATGCAACGGTTTTGTGTAAAAAACGTTTTTAACCATTTATCTATCTTGGGTAAGTTGCATTACTGCAGTTATTGATTTCTTTATTGCGTGTACTGATGACAACTTTTGATACCAAATTATATCTTGTTTTGCAATACCTAAAAGATCATTGGCACAATTAAATAATGGTACGTGAACTTTACAGAAAATTAAACAAAAGTGCATTTATATTGGTTATTTCCATTCCAATAATATTTTATCTGTTTGCTTGTCGCATATTAAGTGATACACGTTTCCATGTTAGCTTTCTCACTAACTACTCTCAAATTTGTTTTATTTGGAAATATTACCTGTGTAGGTTCATTGATATTTTTAAACAAGGGAATTTACCAACGGCTTATTCACATCCGTTTAATATATTCTGTACACTTGACACTTCCTCCGACTTCCTAACCTTTACACCATTTTATCCACATGTGTCATGTAATAATAATAATCTATCCGTCTGAGAGAATAATTACATTGTACTGTATGAGATATGAAATCTTTAGGCTTTTTGCTTCGACTACCATGCCACTTCCCACCATGTAAAACGTCGTCACCTTATTTATTCTACTTATGTACTGCCTGAAAGTATCTACATACAAGTCTACACAAACCACTACCTATTTCGCACGGCTTGTAGAATATTATCATGTTCAAATCTTCAATTAAAATGTTTTACATAATATACTACACAGGCAGACAGGTAACATGTTTTTTATCGGATATTGCCACTGCTCTGCTGCGTAGCCACTACTTCTAGATATCATTTTTCCAAATCATTTCTACATTTTAACCACAGTGCACAAGAGGCATATTGCAATACAAAACAAGCTTCCCATTTTTTTGCATAGTTTAAAGTTCCATGATTCCCTGTGAATGAGGCCGGAGTCTTCCCATGCGGTCACGTTACTTGCCCAGAGAGTAACAACAAAACAACAGTTTACAACAAGTTACATTATTTTTCAAAGAAGCCGTAGTCCTGCTGCCTATAATACTCTTCTAACTTCTTCTGCTTGAAAAGAAAAAAAAAACAACACAAAATATTTAAATGCATCGCAGTGCTCAAATTGACTATGTAGTAATCTCAAATGACGTAAAAGATGGAATTTTTTGAAAACTAAATAACTTCATGAATAAAATATGCGTCCTATCCCTTATTCCATTCCCTCATTCGTAAAAGTCATAAATAATCATAAATATATCTGTTTATTCCAAAGTAACTTGTATTATAATTTATAAATACCTAAATACTTGTGGTGATGACGAATTTAACATGTTTGTAGTGTATGCCATATAAATAAGTTTATATATATAGTTTATTATAAATATATATGCATTTATAATGTAGCCGGTACAGAGCCGTTTATAATAATGATGACTCGATGAGCACGCATAATCGTATTAATATCATGCGATTCTTGTCCCTTAAAACTAAAATAACATGAAGGTAAATAAGTCCCATTAGATCGCAATGAAGGAGGCATCATGTAAAAGCAAACCTCTTTTATAATAACAGCAAAAATATCTAGGGCTCACCTGCTGCCTTGAACATCACAACACAAACTTACATGGTCATCGTAACCATCCTCACTTGTTCCCATACACACTATTACATCCCAAGCACACTTGCACTTGCAAGAAAAAAGGGATTCCGTCACACAGGTGAATAGGTGCTGTGATTACGATGATGATGCTCTTTCTGTCCTTTTTATACATTTTTTATGCCTGTTGAACTCATCGTTATTCATTATTATTACTATGCGCATCTATGCGTACCATATCGAAAATGATGTCTAGTCTTCTGCTGCATATCTTGCTAGTTTGGTCGGTATAATTAGTACACACTTACTTTATTCCTCATGTTTTTCATTTAGACAATGGACGTTTGGCTAGTGTGCTTTGAATTGATGATGACGATTGAAGTTTAGGTAGCACGTAGCTCCTACAAGTCTACTGCTTACTACAACTACACACATCTTATTATAATTATTTATGTTATTATTATTATCGTACTACAATTGTTTATACGCCTTATTGACATTATAGTGCGCGGTCAATGAAGAAGGTAGGTTGGTGGTGGTGGACACAGAAGAAAAAAAACAAAAAAGTGCTCATGACATGACATAACTTCTACGCGCACCACACCACACTATACTACCACAACAATAGCAACCATAGCAAAAATAGTTAATATACCTAACTATTTAATACTTGTGCTCGCAAATGAAACGTAGGGTCAGTTGGGTGCTTAATTTTTTTTACATACAATTGTTATTATGATTAGTAGTTAGCAAAAGTGTAGCAGTAGTAGTAGTAGCAGCAGCAGCAGCAGCAGCACAATGAGTGTTTCATATTGTGAGATATAAAACGCATGGGGTCCTTCAGCGAAAAAATATATACATATATTAAAAAATCATGCAATGCAATACTTATCATCATAACCACTCACGCTACTATGACAAGTGCAACAACACTTACTTTACCTCTGTGCTGCTACTCTACTCTATACCAACAACAATATGCATAATATTGTTTGTAACGAAATGCACGATAAATAAATGTATGCGATTGTGTAACGTTTTTTCGTTTTTTTTTATTATTACGCATACGCAGACATATTCTTATTTTGTTGCTGCTGCTGCTTCTGGGTCGTTTTTTGTTTTCGCCTTTTTGTATGAAAACGATGACGATGATGTTGATAAATACAAAAGACGATTTTTCTGATAGTATATGTTGCAAGATAATTATCTTAAAGATACATTAAATAAAGTGAAGTGAATGATGTGCTGCTTTGTACTAGTATTTTACTCCAATTATATGTAAGTACACAGCTGCATCTCTGTGTTTCTATTTTTAAAAAAATATTAAATGCGACGCAAGCACCACGTTATATCACTATCACAATCACTTGTTGTATCCTTACCCGTCGTGTCTCTTTAATTTACTTTGGTATTAGTATTCATGACAAAAAAAAGTCTTCTTCCTTCTTCAATTGTTATAAATACATATTCTATACTTTGCATACCTATATTAAAATTACACGATATTTTTTTTATAATAAAAGGTAAAGAAGTGCATGAAAATAAAAATTCCTTCCTTTGTGAAATGTTTGTGAGAATTTTTTTTCTCCCCCTAAATAGGCATGCACGCCATGAATCAAGAATCAAAGCGATTATTCACGGTAAGGGGTTCTGGATTGCATCAAGCTTTTTTAAGGCTTTTGGAATGTTTTTTTCTAGTTGTCTTCGTTATGAAATATTAAAATGTACTTTGTTGGTGGCGGTGTAGATTTTATTTCATTTCTTTTTTGATGATGATACCACTACTACTACCATCAACGACAACAACTTCATTGTCTATTTTTGTATCCTGGTATTTAAAAAAATAGTTTGTATACAAACTTGCAAGGAAAACTTATGTGAGCCCTTCCTTAACATATTGCACATGACATGCATACATCTTCACAACAATAATGCAATAATACTTTTCTAGTAAGTACTTGTACTTTTTATCTTAAAAGCATGACTAAAAGCAAAAATAAGTGTATCTTAATGGAACTCGGTATGCAAATAGATTGGTCAATAGTACAAATCAAATCATTCTGTGTTGATGACGTACAAAACGGTTCTATCTTTTCATAAAAAAATGTTAGGATGCACATGGGTATAGAAAGTAAGTTTTAACCGACTCTATTATTTTAATGGAGTACTGTAAACATGATTATTTTGTCGCCAGAGGAAGTAGTAAAATGAGGCCTGCTCGATTGTTTGTCGGAACCGCTAAAACAAATTTGGAAATGAATATATATCTACATATGAAGTAGTTTAAAAACACGGCATCTGTTTAGTAGCAAACGGATTTAATACTTTGCTTTTAATCCAAAAGTGGGAAAATGTTTTCGTTTTTGTGTGACGTGTTCCCTTCACAACAAGGCGAGTAAGCAATGAGCACTAATGCATGTGCTGGCATGGCTACCCATTGCCATGGTAATATTAAAATAATATTCGATTGGTTTCATTGAAGAGACAGTGTGAATTTGTATTTTTTCAGGAGGGGAACTACTCATGAAAAAGAACGAGCTAAAGAGATATGCGCGTAATTCACATAATTTATTATGTTCATCTTTCGTAGTAGGGTTTTTATTTCGTGCTGCAGCAACTGTTGCTGCTTCTTTACTGCTGAGACTAGTGTAGCAGTAATAAGAACTGACCTTTTGTTATAAAGTTTCAAGGCATTGGCTTGCTTTGCGCAGTAAACTTGAAAGTTACTGCGTGAAACACGACAAAAAAGTGTTTAGTGAATGCAAATAGTTAAATGCATCATCATGGATAAATATCCTTGTCACTAGAATTTTGTAAATACGTAGTTTCATGTTATTATAACATAAATATTTGCTATAAAATTGAATAGTAGCTAATTAAATGCAAATATAAAAAGACAACTGCCACGCCGTGAATATCAACCCAGTATTATCCAGCTTCAGTATAAAAAAAATCTTAGCATTTTTTATGGTGTCCATTACCAGTCTACACCTTTGAGATAGCAATGAAATGCCCAAAAAATTGCGACAACTTTGTTTTCACGCGCCTTGTGTGGCATTCTTGTAGAATTGTATGTAAAATCACAAAGTCTAACTAAAATGCTTGACATCGCAGTCGCTTGAAGGACACGATCGGTTTTTCACGTTGTTCATTTAACACAGCATTAAAAAAGCTTTCAAATACTTCAAATAAAAAAAATAAATTGCTCCTCGGTCGATTAGTTTTAATAAATTATCCGTGTATGTGTTGGCAAAGCCCTGCGGCGGTGCAACAATACTGCATGGAACTGCTAAAACACAAGAAATTATTATTGAAACGCGATTATACTTTTCGTTGGTCATCATAAAAACGACATGTTTCCAGTTGACTGGGGGGAGGGAATACAAAGATCATGCGATGTGGACATTAAGTTAATTTGTTAAAATCAGTAAAAACCACGAAATGCTTTTTTGTTTGCTAGACAATGCGAAACCACCGAGTAAAAAAGAGAAATTCAACTTTATCATTAAATTAGCAAGCGTAGATTATTTTACATCATACAAGTTGGTTTAGAACCGTGTGCGTGTCAAATGAGCGGGAGTAATGATGGATAACGACGACGTAATGTATGGCTTCAAGGGATAATTTGTGGCCTGTTGCTATTTGTCACACAGAGGAGTCCGTTTTGAAAGATGACGAACAAACAATGTATGAGTCACAAAAGACGGCAAATTTTTTAAAAAAAAAGAAAAGACATAAAACTGCTAGCGATTCGGTTGGCTCCGTTGTTGGTGCTCTTTTTATTGTCAGTGTCAGTCGTGACATTTTTGTAGCAAAGTAATCATTTTAAATTAAACACACGTTGAAATGTTTTGTAAAAGTCCAGGGACATTGTTGTCAAACGTCATAAAATAGCTAACGTGTCATTCATGTTTAAAAGAATTATTTTACTTGTCTAGGAAATAAAAATTTCTTTTGTACTCTGTATAATTTACGGCTGCAACAGTTTGGTTTTACAGCTCGTCAACTGACGGGTGAGCACTCTACTATTGCAAAAAGTCAATGCAAGTTGACATACGAAAGTTGCAAAAGGAAAACTACTGTTATATTTTTTTGTAAACTATTATGGAAATAACTCCAATAATCCGTAAAAGTGATAGCATGGTTTGAGATGTTGATAGAAGAGCATAATAAACGAAACCTAAGACTTTTGCTTATGTTCCATATGTTTTGCATTTTGGAGAAAAGGTTTGCAGACGTGTCAAGTAACTGTTAAACCATAATTCATTGCAAACGGTTTAGAAAAGTGTCACGGTTACAACCCGTAGAATCCGTACGGTGAAACCAAAAACTTACTTGCAATCCAATACGTTTTGAACCGTTGAAGTATCTGTGTATTAAATTTGAAGTCAATCGTTTGCAAGGTACATTGAGTAGGGTGGAAACGGCCGACTGGGCGACGGACTGTGTGACCAAATTTATAAAGTGTCACTGACGGTAAACTTAATAAATTTAACGCTTCTCATATTTTCCAAATACAAGGAACAAAATTGTAATATTTTGCTCGATAAACCACCACCGAAATCACCTTGTCTAATTTGTTTCGTAACATGTTACTTATGTAATGATTTTGTAACAACGGTTTTAAAGAAATATGTAGTAAACTTTCTGCCATAATTTGCATGCTTTCTACACCTAATAGTAATAAGCTTTTAAAGTGCCTTGAAATTTTTAATCCTGCTTGCTTCCGTATTCTTGTATTTTAACTTGCTGTGTGTTCACTGTAATTTATCGGAGCACAATGCCTTCTAACATGGACATCAAAACATGAAATTTGCGAAATTATCTATGCATAAATAATAACAATAATGATATACAGTAGTAGACCAGTAGGTAGTAACAAAATGGATTCGAGGAACCCCATGATCATAGTTGAATGCATGGTTTTTTTACCCTGCTAAAACTGAAGTCCAGCGGTGTTCATAGCAAGAACTTAAAAATAAAAAAAGATATTATTGACGTGACTGATGCGATGATGCTTAAAGATTTAAGTTGCTGCATAGTATTCATTACTTACTGTTTTAAATGATACCACCCCTTCAATTTTTATTGCCAAAATACGCTACTGCAAACTAACAACACGCAGCAACTACAACAAATTATTAAAGTAGCTCTTATATATATACGTGCAGGCTCACATTACTACTATTACTACCCAGCTAAAAGCATCAAGTTAGATTTCGTTGAGAAGTCCTTGTTTCATCGGGGTTGATTTGCAGACATTTCTTCAGCGTATAAAATTCTTTTCAGTTGGCTCTCTCTCTGCCTCGACTAGTATAATATGCCTGTAAAACAACTAGAAATTCTACAGGCGTCAGAGCCATAATAATATCATCGTCGTCATCATCATCATCATCATCGCCATCACAACCGACAACCACTACCACTAGCTTCACTATTCACCATCATGATCTTTTCTGCATTTCGGTATTTCCAACATTTATATAAAAAAAGGCTGAGGTCCACCAAAAGAGTTGTAAAGGTGAGGCAGTTAAACTAGTGTGGTAGTGGTAGTTTTTTTCGAGGTGACGTTGTAAAATGCTGTTGGTTACAGATCGTGATAATAATGATACTGTACAAGAGTACATTAGCTGATGCTGATACATTATGTCATCGAGTAAAGCCGATTATAACTATTTTTCTTAGTCGGAAAATTTTGTGGCAAGCTTACTCTTACACACTTGTACACATTTTTAAAAGAAAATTTGCAAAAAAAAACAGGTAGGTACACCCTTTCTCGTGCATTATCATTGTTTATTGCGCAAGTATTACTTTTTTGAGGGAGTAAAGTGCAATTCAACAAAGGTTTACTCTCTTGTGCCATCTCATCATCACTATCAAAGTAATATCTTTTAAATTACATACGCCATTACACCTGATGCAAACCGTTTTTCTCAGAACTACAATAATAGCTAAAATGCAAATGCTAAAAGCTACAATACGACGACAACCAGCAACACGGTAAATATTAAATGTTCATTTACATTGTAGATGGATTGGAACAATATAAAATATTTGTGACGTGTGCGTCTACCTGACTGCTCACACTATCACAATTTTTCCAAGACCAGTTTTTCTTCAAGACAGAAAAAAACAAAAATCTGCCATTTGTCTCGTTCATTTTGTATGCAAAGACCGGTGCTGGTTGGTTGGCATGTGAATGCTAAATAGAATACATTTGCACAAAGACACTCTTGTATATGATGTCCTCCTCCTCGGCACAATAATGCACTTGCTGCTTCTTCTCTTCATCTCTGCACCTTTTCCACAATAATCCAAATCCACTCAATAAAATTATCCTGTTGTGCATGGCATGTGGTGGGGAGTGCACAAAAACAACTTGACTTATGAACTGACCTTGTAACTCTGACGAGAAAAAAAACAACGTTGAATTTCAGGTTGATTTGGTAGAACCTATTTTGCTAATTTTTTCCTTAAATAATGAATAAGTCCAGCGCAACACTAATTTACTTCCATGATTAATGAATTTTGGTTGATATTGGCGTGATGTATGAGAATCATGAGGAATATGTAATAATAATAAGATGATCGTTAGGTCATGAAATGACAGTGGAAAAAATAATATTCTTCATTTCTTTCGATTCAAAACGGTTTGCATGTTTTACTGCACGTTGTACGAATTATGAAAGGAACAGCCTCCAGTTTGTAATTACTTTCCAAACTTGGAAGAACCCATGAAGCATCGTCATCATAAATTATACATTACATTGTTACCTCTATTCAACTGTCGTACAATGGCAAAATAATAATAATAATAATAATGGCAAATAACAAGTTACATGACAAAGAAGTAGGATAATTTTAGCTAATCATTAGATCAATTTGTGGCACGATACATTTTGAAAGTCAATAATTCCCTTTCCTTTTTTTTCTTCTTCTGGGTGAAAGAGTTGCCCGCGCAATCAGATTCAAAATTATATTAAGATTAAATGGTTTTAACAATTTGAAAGTAACTTTACAACATAAATTATTACACAAGCCTGAGGAAACGATTGAGCGTCTTTCTAATTTTTAATCATAAATGTTTTTTTAAGAAATATCATAACCAGTCAATCTAGAATAATTTAAGAAATTCACGCCGTGAAAATGTTTGTCTTTTTTATTTACAGAACAAAAGTTCTCGTCTAGAACCACTGTATCCGCATCGTGATCATAATATTATTAGTGATTTTTCTACTGTTTCTATTTATATTGTTAAGCTTCTCTTTTAGCGCACGCTTTCATACTTACCGAGTTTTAAATTTAATGACATGAATGATGAATAATGACTTATGGGCTAGTAGCTGTTAGCAAAAATAACTTTCATATTTGCGCTGCTGATTCAAACAAATAAAGATTTTGAAAGGAAACAACGACACCTCTTCGTGAATGATTATCGATGAATACGATTACTATAAATAAAAATAAATAAAAAGGATGTACGGTACATCATCGTTTTGTTTAGCAAATTTGTTTTGTAGTTGTACTTGCACAGAAGAGGATTAGAGCGAATGTGTCAACACGCTTGCAAAATTCGGAGGGGTAGCAGCGCACTCTTGCACTCTCATCGTTGAAAGACGTTGTAGTTTTGTAAGTGTATGCACGGTGACGAGTGAATTTGCAGAGTCGAGTCTTTTTTTTTTAAAGAAATAACTCTTCTGGCGAGAAGATTCTGTGCATTACTGCTTGCGGTACAAACTATGTAAAGCTACCTTTGAATGGCTGAGTAAGCACATTGAAAGGGAAAGATGACGAAGAAGTAAGGGAGCATCCGTGAAAAAAAGAAATCGTTGCCAACGGCAATATATATTTATTTATATCTATAAATAACATGATGTATGAGTGTGCGTGTCGAATTTAAATCCCATTTTGGAATGCAAATAAAAGTCATTTGACAACTGATTCTCAGTAGACTTGCATACATTTCGGTAATGTTCTAATGAACATGTCTGCCTGCATCATGTTTATAGGTACAGCTTGGCTTATTATTTTATTATTATTATTATTGCTACTACCCAACTAATGGAGTTTCTCCTCCTGAGAGAATAGAACTGGGCCTCTTCTTTTTTTCTTCTGGGGTGAGAGCACAACAGCACACTACTACTACTTCTTCAACCAACTAATAAACTCCTATCATATAGGAGTCCTATGCGAAAAACGGCTATGCTTAATATTGTTGTATTTTTAGAATGAATAGAGATTGTTGTTATTGTTGTGGCGGTGGTGGTGGTGGTACTATGCAAATAAAAAAGGGTATTGATCTTTCTCCCAACAAAGATGACAACTGCCCAAAAGATATTAAAAAATATGAATAATATTATGACTTCGCCCTTCAAACCTTCTCAAATAGACTTTTAAATGATTTCAGATGAGTTTGTCGATTCCTTTCAAGTCCCTTTCTGCTGTTTTTGTATATATATACACACACACGCCAGTACAAAACTAAACAATTTTACGAGTTCTAATCGTGTCAGCTTGGAATTTGGTACATGACACACTGGCGAATGATTATTTATTTGACAAAAGTTACAAATTGTCATCTGCAGTTTTTCTTGGGTGATTCCCATTTTCTTCAACCGAACAATGCTACTCGATAAAATTCATTACTCATATACTCACTTTTTATTACAATGAAGGGAACATGGACATTCATTCTATCTAATGCTCAAATTACTCCCGTGAAGTATACCTAAAGATGCACTACACAGTAGCGTCATGGTAAAAAAAATTGTCGAGTCATTTTTACAATAGCTAATGATCACTACTACTACGATAAACATATTTATTCACGTTTTCACTTATTATTCTAAATTATGCCTTACGATGACTATTGTAATGATAATAGTAATAACGTTGTTTTTTTGATGACAATAAAACGACTATCAATTTGCACGTTCCTCATTAGTGCACAGCTGCCCCTATTATTTCACTACCATTTTCTCCTCCAAATCACAAAGCTTGGGGAAGTACAAAATTCGCCTTTGGCAAGTAAACTCAGAACAATATTTTGCACAATACAAAAAAAAGACATCCAGCAAATCTAAATTTAAATTTTTCTTGCATAGAATTTAAAATTGCAGAATGAATGAGTAGACAAATTTTGTAGAGTGTGCAAACTATATACGAACCGAAGCGTTCATTTTATTTTGCACGTACTTTTTAATCAATCAACCGAATCTTCCAATTCCGTGATATGTAATATCTCTGCTGCTGCTGTCTATTTCTTAGCTACTGTATGTATATAGTGAATTATTGGACAAAATATACATTCAAACGTGCACGTAGTTAAATCACCACAATTTATATAACATTACTTTTACAAATAAATGGCGTTGCATGTAGGCAGGCACACCATGTAGGCGCTTTTGTTCAAGATGTGAATGGAACTTAATCCAATTCAATCTAATAAAAGTGTGTGGGTCGACTTTTGAGACTTGATGGGGATAGAAGCTAACAACAACACGTATACTACTACTATTATTTAGGTATGCATATTAGTTTTCTTGCAAGCATAATACTACTAATGGATGCAACAGACATCAGCCTTTACTAGTAGTAGTTGTAGTAGTAGAGGAGTTGGTGACACAGATACATGAATTTAAGTATGCACTGAATGATGTGATATTGTCCACCATAATATGGTGGTGGAAAATGCACAATATGGAATAGTATAATATACTATTCCATATTGTGCATTTACTGCTTCTATCTGTTTGCGTACACTTGACATGAGTCCACCCACAAACAAGCAACAAAGTAAGTGTACTGCTATAGCAACAACAGCAGCAACAACTAACAAACTCAACCATTATTACTACTATTATTATTTGCATGTTTTATCCATGAGCCATTTTCCCACTATTTAAATATGCATTCGTGGAAGTAGCATCAGTTGCAGTTGTGTGGCTACTAGTATTATTATTATCAAAATAAACTTTTAAAATGTAATGTCTTTTAGTTTGCTCATGATGAGACTCAATTAAAGCTTTCATTTATTTGGTAAGTATGATACTTGTTATCTATGCGGAGCTGGGGAGACGATGTTTTTCCATTCCATAGCAACAAATATTATATTATTGTATCGTTGAACATAATTTAATTGCTGGTGGGATGATGAGGGGAAAGAGAACGGGTACACTTTAATCAAACATGCAATAATTAAAAGTTTTTCAAAGTTCCTTATAACCAGTTGTCAATAAAAATTACTCATCATAATATTTGTTTACAACCTCTGGCTCTGCCAATTACAGTTTCACACTTGATTGTAAAGTAACAATGAACTGAAAAGGAGTACAAAAAAGTAATTTTTTGCACACAATTTTGCCAATTTCAATAGCAAAAAAGCCAAAGAAATAAAACGAGCATTTAAAAAACGGTAACTTCTTTGTTTTTTTTAAATTGTACATTTACTATCATATTTAATTGTCATGTCTGCAATCTTATTACAAAGCCAGTTTTGCGTGTTCATAGTTTTTACAAGAATATTGCTTCCTTGAACTATACTACTGCCTCATAATTTACAAAAATTGACATTGATAATAGTAACCTGAAGTTAATCAATTTTATGTGAAATAGTATTTTTGTGGCTTGAACGCCAAAATTTCTCCAAAATGGGCATTTGAGCAGCCTGACGTTGTACCATTATTTCAAGTAAATTTTTGATTTTCTTCCCTAACATTTATATTGAGATTATTTTTATACCACATTGCCATTGCTGTGGTTACTGAAAATGCTAAAGGTGTGAACACATATTACTTCTCGTGTCGCAATACTTATAAATGGAAGGCTCGCCACGATCTGCATCAAATTTTCGTTCGCGTACCGCGCACCATCAAGATCGAAGATCAAGTGCACAATTTTTATTTTGCTCTGTGCTGCGGCTGCACTTGTTGATTGCAAATAATGATATTTTTATTTGATCATTATTGGCTTTGATGTAATGATTGCCATGCTATTAAATATTACATGAGTGCTGCTGCTACGCCTGTCTACCTATTGCGTTGCAACAAATGGCAAACATGTGCAGAGTAGATAAGAATAAAATATTATATATTTATTTCTAGGTCTAGAGCTGTGATTACCAAGGCGTTTGTATTATGAAGGTGGATACTGTTAATTCCGAATAGGTACAAATATAAATATTCTTATATAAGGAATTTTTTATTAGCACCTTTACCAAACTAGTAGCATAACCGCAGCCATTATCAAAAATTGTATTATTATTATTATTATTATTACCATCAATACGGCTAGCGAGATGTGCTTAAATGATTTTACCTGCTGACAAATAACAAGCATTGTAAATAAAAGTGCATTGAGAAATTCTAATTGGGACTAGAAGAATATTCACCTTGCCCTTTGCTCATCAATAAAAAAGAACCAAGAATAATTTTGCGTTTTTTATGGTTTACGTAGTAGGTTAGCAATATGTCAGCCACATTCTTAAAAAGTATGATCTGATCTGCTGATATGTATTTCAAAGGAAAAACTAAACCATTGTTCTTTGTTTCTCAAATGTATAAAAAAACGGTGGAAAGTTGGAAATGTTTAATGGCTACATGCACTATTAGACATTTGCATAAATTGATTTCCTTAAATATAGGTAATCACATCGTCTAAATCAGAGGTCAACTTCGTGTAGCAAATTATTGTTAAGAAAACAATAAAAAAGAGAAATAGGTAATCACATGGCAGAATTTAACCAATGGTAAGTGCACCAAGTAAAAAAACATTGGCATTTGGGATTCTGGCATAGAATGATGAGTAGTTTAACAGGTCACATATTAAAATGAAATGACTAATATTTCTTTTTTGTATTTTAGCGATTTTAGAAATATTTTTTTAAATTGGCAAAACAAAAGGTTTTCAACAAAAAAGCTCTGTCTCATTTCCTTTAGTTTTTGGCAAAAAAACGTTTTCAAAAAGAAACAGCTCACGTACATGAAGCAATTGGGTAAGTGTGATGTCCATCAGGATATTGCTTTGACTTGGATGAGTAATAAGAAACGAAGCATATTATTATATCTTCTTTGAAGACGCTGCTGATGAGTAACTGTGGCTGTCTACTAACTATTTAGCATAGGCAAGTATACATTGAGCAAAAGCCTCTTTGTTGCGTAAAAAGCCAAAAATTAGTTTTCGTACATTTCTGCTACTACGTGAAAATGAGTCATTCAATTAACAAGATTAAGTGAGAATTTTTCAAAAAAATGAGTGACGTTGCATCTCAAAATGAACGTATGTAACGGGCATTACTACTCCTCCTCACTACTCATGAAATTAATTAGAAATCCCTTTTAACTAGTATCATGATCCCTTTTATCATGCACGCGTCTTGTTTATTCATCAAATTTGCTTACACTAACACTCACCTGCAAATATTATTGTACATTTGGAAGTTCCCGTTACGCGTACTGCTTAGTTAGTTGCACACGGTGGTGCACAATTTATAAGGATATATTTAGGAATTACCAACACATTTACCAATTTACTGATCTATAAATGCATGGTCTAAATCCACTATTGGGACCACTCGCATTGTTAATATTATTGTTAACTGATTTCAATACTAAATTGGCATAAATCAGAGCAACAACTAACTAGCAGCTAGCTGGGTGGGCTCCTCAGCCCATAAACCATGGAGATTAATAATAACAAAACAACAAGAGTTTAGTCGCAGCAGTAGTAGTAAACAAAAGCACATCTCTCTCTCATGAGATCATTACATATTATTATTATTTTAGCGATAATGTTGATTGAAGACTTAAATGGTAGACCAACAAAGATAATTTTCCAACTTGCAATGTATATATTGTTATTATTACTTTTTTTGTTTAACTTTTTGATTGCAACAAAAACTTTCAGACGCAAATTTACATTATTACATGTCTGTATAGTTCTCGGCAGTGGTGGACCGCACAATTTAATAGTCATATATGTAGTAGTTAGTAGTTAAGCTTTTACAGTCACTGAAACTCTGTAACAGTTTATCCTATTGCGATATTTACTATGGTACATGCTCATGGTAGCAAGGTTTCTTCAGTGAATGACGACTGGCCTCAAGCTTATCTTGCGTTTTGCCTGCTATGCCATTCCACAGTCACTGCCAGTTAAGCTGTTTCTTGTCTTCTTGGTGCAAGTTTCTGCATGCAAGCGTGCGTCGGCACGATGATGATGATGATCATGATCACGATGATAACTGCATAAAATATCTGCGCGTAGACACACATGCGTGCAGTATTATTATTATTATTATTGCTTTTGTTTGTTTCTCTCTAATATTTTTTTCTCGTTTTGTAGACGCATTGTATATCTATGCATATGTACTATTACACTACGCATTTGTATTTATTATAACATAGTAGTACAATCACTAAATAATAAATGCTGCGGAGGTGGTGGTGGTTTATGCTTGTTAAAGAAGTTGCACCTCTTCTTCTGCAATACTATGACCAAAAACCCCATTCATGACCATCAGGTAAGCTACCCTGTTAAATTGCCAGTAGTAGTATTGGTAGTACTATAGTACAGTACTTATTGCTTAGTTACTAGTACTGACTAGCGACTAACTGACTTTTGTTTTTACTTGCACGAAACAATATCTACAAAAAGTGTACACCTTCATTAAAAAATTGCTTAAGAAACAGCACAAAACTTGAAGGTTTACAGAGAGGAGGCCATTCGTGCATTTCAATTGCAGAGTAGAGCTATTATATTGCTGGTTAAATTTAAGGTTTGTTTGTACTATACGACTGTATAGTAGTAGATGGTTGAACTTTATTGGGAAAAATGACTAGATATTTGTAATATTACTCCTGTGCAGCTTGTAGTAGCAAAGAAAATAGAAAGAAAACTGGAACATTTATGAAAGTGTGCTGGTTTGTATGCGGCATCAAATTGTTAAATTATGACTCAACAGTCTACTAGGAGTTTTCCAGACACTTGCTGCTCAATGCTGTGATGATGAATAAGTAAGCTTTACTCGTCATCATCATCATCACCAATCTAATTTTGCAGTGCATATCCAGCCGGTCATCATCATCATTTTACAAAATCACATGTTAAACATTCCCATCACTTTAAAAAAAACAAATTTATCCCGTTTCAATGTCCACATTCTTTTTTTTTTGTCGTGATCATCCTTGCTATTTAAACATGATTATTAAAGGTTAAAATAATCAAACGGCCATGTACACCAATACACGCTTCTTAACCTTTTTTTGCCTCTATGCGTCTGAGTTTGTTCTCGCGTGCAGGATAATGGCCGATGATGTTGTGGAAGTAATAAGTTTAAACGATAGCATGATGATGATAAAGTTTGATACCATTTCAGCACAAGAAAGCAGCAGCAACTACAGAGCAGCGTTTTCGGGGCAGTGGACACATTTTGTTGCCTTGTTTCCACTCGCTCGTAGTACTCTTAGCAATCAAGAAAGAGAATCAAAAAAATATGCATCCCTTTAAAAACCGCCCAATATAATGTGTAATGTCACGGTGTAACTCATATGACACGATATGATGCACCGCAAAGCAGCATCATCACCATATTTTGCCATATAACCAAAAAACATCATTTTGAAAATTCATTGTCATCATCAACAACAATACTGTGCAGTGTGTAGGGCACACACAAACACAAGCTAGTAACAAGCGTGAATAATAATACTAATATTGTTGTTGTTATCCATCTAAAGTGAAAAACGATAATAATGATAAAAGATGTTGTCATTTTACAGCTGCTTGTTTTCAATATGAATGAATAATATATATGATATATGCTACCTATTTGCGACGATATGCTCGTTCGCACTAACCAACTATAACTATAACTCTCTGTTCATTCCATATGACAGGTTTTCTTCTCTTTGCAAGAAGCATAAAAAGCAAAGGGTGCATTTTCTTCGATTATTATTGCACATTAGCAGAAAAGACTGTATTGTATATTATACGGCATACTACATAGAGATAGCCGCAATAACAATATCTTCACCTACTTACCCAAAAGCCACGGTTACCTTGACTCAAGCGTCACAGCGTGGAAAGGTCTACTACTACTGCAACTGCTTGCTCTTGTTCCGTTGCTGGTTCATTCATTCCCTTGGTCATCAACATCATCATCGTCGCCGTAATCGAGTATGCATTTAAAAACGACATCGACACACAATTGCGATTTGTACTGCTGACTATTTTAACAACTAACGGTTACAAACGAAGACGAAAGGGATGATTATGATGACGATAATAAAAAATGATGCGACTTTACACTACACTGCATACGAGTGGAATTGCCTAAATTTTATCGTGGTGGCATATATTATGCAGTACTAATAATAATAAGTAGCAGTGGTACTAGCTCAGCGAATTGTTAGCAACCCCAAAAAAAATTTTGGTGGTGTACTGGTGCTGCTGGTGGTGATTCACTCATTTATATATGTATCTATGTATGTATGTATGTTGTTAAAGGAACATGTAATATTTTCTTTGTCAATTTGTCATTGATCTATTATTCATTTTGGTACTTTTGCTTATTTCTTTTATTTGGCCTCGCTTTGAAAATAAAAACGAATACACACATTTTATAACGAAATTGTCTGACTTAATATTGTGTATTTGTGGTTACCTATCTGTTGAAACAAAATCGGCAATAACAGTAATAATAATCGGTCTGATCATTATCGTAAATTTACAAGTACTTTGACCAAACAGATAAGTATAATGATAGAAACCGCAACAACGGAGATTTTGTCAATGCTGTTGTTCAACTCTAGTTGGACAGTGACACCAGGGACAAAAAAACTTGCAAACAATGTAAACAGGTATAAATGCAATCATAAATCTAGCAATTTGCCGTAAACGTTTATCACATATTTTTATGACTTTTAGTCACCGCAGACTGATTGACTTGACTAAAAATTTTCTCGTGGCGTGGAGGCAACAGCGCACGGCGCAACGAAATTATCATCAAACAATAATGCCTCCTCTTTAAAAAGCAGCTAAAGTATTTTCTATGTTTTACAGATAGGGTCTAAAAGCAAAGCATTATTTTGCCAACAAAAGTGAATGAGAACGAGGGAGAGAGGGAGAGGAGGGCCGATGGGGATGGAAGGAGATAGCAACAGAGAGAGAGAGAGAGAGCAGAGTAAACCGACATGTTTCAATTTGATCCTTTTGCATAAAAACAGTCCCCATCTAATTTCAATTAATGATCATGAAAAAAAACGAAAATCCTTTCCAATATGCTTATCATCATCGTCGTCATCATTATCATCATGCCTGCTCATTTTCTACTAACACACATGATTATTATTTTATGACTACATATAATATAATAAATTTCGCTGCATCTCTTATGTGAGTGTGAGTGAGGTTGTGTGTAAGTTTCAAAAGAGACGAATATTGTCGAAAAAAATTGAGGACATGATCATTCTTCTTTTGAAAAAAAAGAGAATATCGTAGTAATCTGTAATCCTACAAGAAACTGCTTTGCATTCCACTCTCGCGGTCTTACAACCAGCTTTATCACTTATATACACTGCGAAACCATTCAACAACATTATTTAACTAAGCATCACATCAACAAAGCAGCAGCAACAGCAGCAGCTTTTCAACTCATTCTCTTTCTTTTCAACAGTCAACAAAGGAGACTTCTTTTTTTAAATGACAGAATTAGTAGACGTAGTAATAGGCGCAGTAATGTTTTTTTTTGCACTAGCTATGTTTTATATTGTACCATCAACCATTGTAAACTTTTTCTTGTCGTATGTCATGAAAACACTGTCGCAATCTGTATAAACACTACTCTCCTTATCTCTCCTCATCTTGGTTGGACGGCAAGAAGATATTTTGTTTGTTCGTTGTATACCGTGTGCGTATCGCAAAAAAAGGACCTAGGAGAGCTAGTTGCTCACTAAAAAAAAAATAATAATAATACAACTAACTACCACATTACAATGCACAGATACCCATACAATTCACAAGCGCTTACAAAGAGCAGAAGACGAAGAAAAAAAGAGACTTTTGCTCCGTAATTAATTATAATTGTCCTGAAAGACGGGAATCGAATGCACAATTTCAACAGGTGTGCAAATATAATATAGCAGAAGCAGTAGTAGTACCCACTACTACGTATGTTTTTGTCTGCCTGTGTGTCATCATAATGCTTTAACAGGTGTGATGTATGTGCTATGTTGATAAACTATGTACGTATGTAGCAACGATTTTTTTAACGTTGCGTCTCTTCTCGATTTCTATTTAAAGCGCACAAAATAATGAGAATGTGATAAGGATGCTGATATTATTATTGTTATTATTATTATGTAAGTAAAAACATTTGAGAACGTGTCACACATCAACAAACTCATTGCAGCGAGGAGATTCGCCTATATAAATTTTATAGACTTTCCATGAAAAAAATAGAGAAACAGTCTACCTGTCTGTCTGCCTGCATACATTATGTAATAATTCTTCTTGTAATTTACTTTTAGGAAATGAGTGAAGAATCGATGAAGGTTCGAATACCAATTTGTTTTTTTTCTTATTTTTTGTACATAATGAGAAAGACCGTTTTTATATCACGTACATCAACATTATTAAAATTTAAATTGTAACTAAATGTCGTGTGCATTTTATCGTCATAAATGGTAGGCTATTTATGTCAGGTATTATTTAAAGTAGCAAAATTCCCTTTTTTAAAATAGGATTCTTGCGTAACATCATAAATACCTGCATACTTGCATTTAAAAACAATAGAAAAAATAGAAAAAAAATATTAAAAGAGTTGACGAAATGATGATATTGTGATTGAGATTCCGGTTAGTGTGCATTTTTTTGCAGTTGGCTTACATTGTTAATAATGTATGTATCAAGTTGTTACTACATACAACTTTTTAATGTTTAATCATCCGTGAAATTGTTTTCTGCCTTTTGGCTAAATATGACAAGCAAAGTGAACCGATGGAATGGCATCAAAATTTTAAGATTTTAAGAAATAAACAGCTTTAAATTTGTTTTTTTTTTACAAAAAATGTATGTATTTATGTAAGCCAGCGGCAGCGACATATTTTATTTTTATGCTACAAGAGTTTTAACAACTGTAAACTTAAACGTTAAATGCATGTTAAGAATGTCATTGACGCATCATATATTTTTTTTACTTTACACTACAAAACCACTGCACTGTAATAATAATAAATGGACATGTTGTAACCGCGTTTATCGGTAAACACGTACGTGTGTGTAGCTTACCTATTATTATCATTACCATTTTCCGAATAAATAGCCTGGTATATATAGACATTTTAGTAAATATTTGCAAGGCGACGTGACATTTCACATTATGTAAAATGGAGTCGTTTGTATTGCACAAGTAGAAGAAAATAGATCGTCTTGTCAGAATACTCATAGCTCACATTGTACTGTGAATCCAAATGAAAAGGTTTAAAATAAGCAACTTTGGTAAAGAAAAAAGTTGAATAATCTGAAATTAGGGCAGTTTCAATTGAAATGACGATAAATTTATTATCGCGAATTTTAATAGTAATAATAATAATAGGTAGGGAAATCTAAAGTACGAGAACAGGCAAGTGGTTTTTTGCTAATGTGAATTTGCATGAATAAAATACCTATTATATATCTGTAAAATCATCTTCTCATGAAAGCCTATAATTTGTTGGAATTTGATGGAAATAACGAGCATATATATGTAGCTAAGTAGGTAGATTTAAATAACGCAAGGGAGGGAATTTTGTTACTAATGCTGTATTTATTTTTATTCTGCTAGTAGTTCAGGACAAGCAAATGAAATCCCCCTTTGAAGATGCATTGTCACAAAATATACCATTTTCTATCATTCCTTCAATTGCATCTGCAACAGAAGAAAAGGGACTCATCCTTTTGTAGAAAAGGATATACGCGCGTAAATTATTACTATTATTGTGATGCAGTTGGTATGATCATTTGTACGTTTCCTCTTTGTAAGACGAAGTAACTGACAACTGACCGAGATTCTTCCGTCTCGTGTAAAAGTGTGAATAAACCTCCCGCAACTTATTAGCCACAATGTTCGCATTAAGCGCTCATGTTTATAGCTCAACTTGTCACTGTTTGTCATTTATAGAGCATTGGTCTTCCTGGGTAATAAAAGCAACATGGTACGAAGCAGAGCAACTGGATAACTTATTCAACATACTACATACGTCATCATGGAATTATCCAACAACGCATCAACTACGCAAAGGTACTTAACTTGGAAGATTTGGAGAATGCGTAGTACTTTGTGGAATGTTGTAAATCTAACATGACATGACACAACAGCATCAAGCACTTGTCCCCTTGAGAGTTTGGGTTTCGGAACAATGCGTGCATTGTTGTAGCAGTAATGATGATGATGATAATAATAATAATAGTAATAAGTTAGTTTGTAAGAAGAAAGGTCCAGAATTATCAATAGTAATGGTCAACCAATAAAAGATAGCAATATTTTATATTTTTAAGACCGCCTTCCCTACTTTCATCACAGCAACACTGTCGTCCATTGTTATTCTAAAAATCATCCCAATAATCCCAAAAAGATGCAAGCTTGTGTGCTCCGTAATAAAGACAACTTTTCCACTATTCTAGGAATGAAGGTTGAATTATTTCCTTAGAAATGTTTCTTCCCTAGTAGTATAGTGATGTGGAAAAACAAACAAGGGATGATATACCAGTGAAGTTTGGATGATAGCAGGATTAACTGTAAAGTCTGATTAGGCGGGGTTGCACATGGCTTTTTTTTCGTCCTGGCCTGTTTCTCTATATGTACCTCTGCTTCGTATTCCACGCACTCTCAAGAGGTTAATCATACAACAAGTACCTAAAAGTGTAAATGTCTGGCTATCAGTAGTTTCTCAAAATTTAAGCATGAACAAGCATTTTTCCTAGTTCTTCTTCTATACATGTCAGTATTTACTACTATGGATGAATTTTTTTCTACAACTGAATGACATCTCATCTTAACATAGTTTTTGGGATATTGGACGCAATGGACAAAACATTAGAGTACGTAACACGAAAAATATTAGCTCTGAACAAACTCACAGGAAATGAGTAGGTCATCATTTGAGGCGTTATGTCTGTAGTTTTAAGTAGAGCAGTCAAATCGTGAGCATCTATTTTACATTATTCTGGATTTATACTGGAATACGCATTACGGAATAAATATTATCCAATTCTTTTATGGCTGTCTAAACAACAACATGCACTTTTGTCACTACTCATCAAAAAAATGAGTGCATCATGTGTAGATAATAGTTGCCGCAGTATAAGCACTGAGCACTATCAATATTTATATGAGCTCATTTCACACCACGTAACTTACGCAGTAGAGTTTACCATAATATTTTTGTGCATATTTTATCAATCCCAAACATCAACAGCAACACAATACGTTTAAACATGTAATTAGTTATAACGGAAAATAACAAAGCATTTAAATATAAGTGGTATGGATAATTATGCTTTATATATATATTATTTAATTAACTTCCTTTTCCATACGATAAGAACATTCTGTCTCCGCCTTGTTTTACAAGGGCTTTGTAACTAGATCGCGTAGGTACATATATTATACTAGTGAGTACAGCCTATACTTACAAAGTACAACGGATATGCATTTTTATTTACTTTTTTATTTAGATTTTTTTTCACCATTTTATCATTCCCTTAACTTGATCATAGGTAGTTAGGTAATTTCCAGGGGAAGATATGTAGCTAGTCTTTTTTTGTGATATACGTAGATAAGTAGGTATACATATGTACATACTTGCAAGTAACTTTTGTTTTAAATATATAATATTCCACCCACATATACAGACACAGATTGTGAGTCAGTAATGTGATGTGCTGCTGGTGTAACAATGTTCTCTGGCGATCATCTCCCAAGATTGGAGTACACTTCTTTGTTCACTTTCAGTTCACACAAGAGGATATGTGCGTACAAAAAAAGTTGATGCTTTTTACTTACAGAGTACAAACTGTTCCTGCTTGAGTGCAATGGATAATAATAATATTATATTATAGTAGACGCTATATATAGGCTACCAAAAAATTTACAAAGAAAATCAAGTTTAAGTACTGCTGTTACCAGTTTGAAATGACGAGCCATTTTTTCACACGAGTAACTAGAATCGTTCGTTTGTTTGTAATAATTGCAATAATTCCATGGATTAAAAGAAGAAGAAAATATAATAAAGTAAGAAGATGCTGCGCATACATATATAATGGTGGAAGGAAAACAATTGATTTGATGAGAGCGACTTGTTTTCCTGTACATGAGTTTTTTTCTATTAAACAAGACAACCTACTATTACAACTGCTGCTGATGCTCAGCTCATGTCAAGTGCATGTAGTATAAAGACGGGATTGTGAGAATTTTTAGTTAAATAATTCTCTTCGTATCATCCATCATCAGGTTTATTACGTACGTGAACAATGAGGATCGCATTCATGCATACATACATATAATATGCAATATTACATTGGCCTGTTTCATTAAATAGGACAGGTGATGATGGCTCGCTTTAATAGTTTTTATTATTGATATTTTAAAAGAGAAGTTTTTCCATGATGCTGTTTACTTATTTAATTACTTATATGGACACATCTTAGTTAGTTCAAGTGAAATAATGAAATAGAGCGATATTTTCTTTTATTACAGTTGTTTTGTTGAATTTAGAAGGAAGCTAATAATTAAAAAAGTCGTATAAAAATTAAGATAAGAATTAAATATGCAAATGAAAATGAAATCCATATAAAATGCCCAGATTTAAATATACTGTTGCAGTAGCTCAGAATGAGACTGTAAAAACACTACGAATTATTTAATACCAAAATTTGCAAAATACCAGACAAAAAATTCAAAACAAGTTTTGTCTTTTGATTTGGAAGAACGTTTTGTTAGCAAAGCAACTGGCAACTGGAAGTTTGGCAATAAGGCGGAGACTTTCTCATTAGTAGAAAAGCTTAAGCTAATGACATTGCTATGACGCATTTCTTTTAGTAAACCTGCAACCTTACTTAGAAAATATATGATTAAAAAAGAAGTAGTAGACTTACTTATACAGATTGTCCGTTTCAGCGTCATTTTGGCTGAGATTGTTTTGAATTGACGAAAAAACCACAATGATATAGGTCAAACTGTATCTTTGACAACACTCAGGTGAGATCGAACGTTGATTGATTTATTTCCTTTGTTCTACATAAATGATAGTATGTAGTTCATGGAGACAACTTGTACCGTAACTTGACGGCAACAACGCACATTCACTTTTTCTTTGACAATCTATGTACGTACTTTTAAGTTATGACAACGCCGGATTGTTTCACAAACACAAAATATCACTCCTTTTCACTGATCTCCTCCTTCATTGTACTTGCTATATAGCTTTAAAAATACTGGAGAAAAATACATATATTATTATTTTTATTATTTTTATACAAAAAATTAATATCAATTTGAAGCTCTAAAAAGACAACTGGACAAAATTAACAGATTTAAAAACTAAATAGAATAATAATTAATATAGACACGTGCAAACACAATTTAGCGGCAAAACAATTGTTCATTTTTTGCGTAAAAATTAAAACAACAAATCACATTCATATTCAAACTCTGTCACAAGTTCAATTCCCTGAGCTTCTCTAATGCTACTTTCTGAACGCTCCAAGCAAGGTGTAAGCGATAATGAGGTTATCTCTTTGTTCCAAACACTGAATAAATATGTAGAGATAAAAACACCTAACAAATACTATCCGAACAAGTAAACATGCATTATTGTAACGTTCATATACGCTATCAAACAAAACCTTATATTATTATTATTATGCCTTCTTTGCCTTTGTTACATTTGGTTGGATAGTAAAGAATGTATGTACAAATATGAGATAACGTGTTCATGAATGAATAGTATTGACAGCCAAACATACATACAAACGGTCAACAAAATATCATATTCCTCACTCTACTGATGATAAAGAGAAAATATTGTGCATGTTATTGATGAATAGAAAACTATTAAAGAAAAAAGTTGCAACTAGTCGCATATACGGATTCATTGTATCGGCATCATCATCGGTTTCGAGTATAAACTGTCTAGCAGAAAATGCCTAATTTGGTATGTAAATAAATCTTATGATCCTACATTTATGTCGTTTATGTTTTGTGCTTAATTGTATAATGTTTTTACTGCTTAAATTTGAACTATATTTAGGTTATCGGGTATGTCAGCAAACAAAACATTAATATTTGTTAACGTCTTTGTCACAACGTTTACAATATAACGTTAAGTCTATCATAACATTCATAGCTATTAAAATTTAGACAGCTTGCAAAAATAAAAAAGTAATTTGATTTGTCATGATTTTATTAGGTTGACAAGGTTGACAAAACTTTTTTTTTACTACTGTAGCTATTTTTTTTTACAGACACTAAATTTAAAACAAACTTTGACTGCATTGTTTTTAGTTTCACTAGACCAGTAAAATAGTAAATAGGTTGCTTTATTTCACTATCTACTCAATCACCATCAAACTTTTTTCCCCTAAATAAAAGTAAATCATAGCTGTGTAATTTGACGGAGGGAGTCACTCAACCAATTAATTTAAACATTGTGTTATTATTATTTTTGTACAAGATAAAAACTTGTGATTGTTTAATGTTTATCTTTATAGACATAGTAGGTATTATTATTATGACTGTAGCTGTGGGTTTATAGTAAAAATAAATGCAGCGAGACTGCATTCTATGCGTAAATATATATGTATATATTTTCCTTTCTTCTATGAAAACCATGAATTGGAGCAGATCACGGGAAATTAAAAAAAAATCTTCTCTTGTATGTTGCGGAGATTGTTTTTTTCATATAAACTTTTGACTGCATCACTCTTGAGGATGAGATGCAGGTTGGTGGTTGCAAGCCGTAAAAGAAAAAACAGTATATTATGCGTGGAAGAGACTTACTTTCTTGCTTCTACTTACATACATACATAAACTACCTACTTGAGTGCACAAGGAACAACTCTTGAACCCGAGATGAGGAAGATGCAACTTTTTTAACGCTTTACTAACGACAGCAACGATGCAACTGGTAGTAGTAGGTATTACATAGGGATTCATTCTGGGGTGATGATAATAGAACGATGATAGAACACACTGTACTCATTCTGGTAATCCTTTTCTCATATACCTGCTTTTCTCATGAGAAAGAGCTTAAAACTTAAAAATGACTCTTTTTTGTATTAATCTTCCCTTTTATGAATCTTACGATAAGAAACGACACAAAAAGAAAACAAAATCATGGTACGATCACAAAAAAACTCACTCACTTTTTTAGGGCTTCCTTTTTTCACGAGGGTAATATCCACAACCATAAACAACAACAGCACGACGGATGACGGTTGATACAACTAACTTGGTAACGATGCTGATGATGATGATGTTAATATTAATAAATAGGAAACGTTGTATGATGCACCTCACACAGTTGAATCAAATGTAAAGAAAGAATGTTAAAAAAATTACATGAACCTGGGGTACGCAACGAGTTGATGTGAACGTTTGGACATCCCAACATGGACTGCTTAGAATGAACCAATGCGATGCATGACACCACTACCACCACGATCATCATCGTCGTCGTCTTCGTCGTCTACCCCAGTAGTAGTACTTTTTTTCTTGCAAAGAATACAATAAGATGTATCATACATACATGCATGCTTACATACAAGAGGTAAGTTGGAAGGGCTGGTGATAGATATAACGCAACCTTTTCAAACAATAATAATAATAATAATGTTAAAAGGTGGTAGGTTGTCCGTAGTTGTTGTTTGTTAGTTAGCTAGTAGTAGTTTGTGCATATACTACTGTCAATCGAGTGAAGTAAACGTGCAAGAAGAAGGAATGATTATTGTAAGGAGAAGAGAGAAAAAAATACTTTGTATAGACAGAAATAAGTGTATACCTAGACATACGCATAATATAAAATGAATTTGTGCATAGAGAGGGATTAAAGATTAATGTTTGTATATACGTACATATATATATATGTGTGTGTGGAGAAGGGATGAATTGTAAAAAGAAGTTTGAATCTCGACATCAGCATTTGCAGTGATATGGGGTGTCCACTCTTATGTTTCTAGTTATGTGGTAGGCATAAAAGGAGTAAGAAACATGAGTGTGATATGCAATGCAAATGCAAGTTCTTAGTGCTTGTTTTGTCGTAGTCAGAAAGAAAAGCGAGAAGACCCTTAAAAATTGAATCCACTAACAACTAATATTATGTGTAATTTTCAGCATTCGAGTAAAAATAAACGTGCACTACTAGAGGGACACTGTGCGCTGTGTATACAATAATAATAATAAAAAAAGCGTATACTATGATTACTAGGTCGTGGTGGTCGTGTTGCTGTTGGGGCAAAGTAAGCATCACTGCAGAAGTCTCAGTCAACGTAAATCAGCAAGCAAAGAGTTTCCCCACTAGTTAACCACCCGACAAGTTGGAAAATGGAAATAAGGAATATAGATGCACTACAGAATTTTAAAACCTTTTTTGAATTGCTACTCTTTTCTACTTTAGCAGTTTTCTACAATGTTACAATTAATGTTGGCATTGGCATTTAAAAACAATTATTGTTTTTATTTCAGCTTATATTCTAATTACTTTTTTTCTCTAGAATTTTTCCAGATATATTTGATTAGGTCAATATTTATATGTAATAAATAATTAATGACCAAAATTAAAGATCCGCTTTCACCCTTGTTTTGTAGTAAAAATTGTGACAATTGTACTTCTCGGTTATGTACAGTTTTCAGTTGAACTTATGTACAAAAGTATAACTCGGACGAAGAGCGTAGTAAGAAATTGAAAATTTATATGTAAGATATCATGCAACTTGTTGATTCAAGCAATAGAGTTTGCCTTTGGCTTGGCTACTACAAGTCTATGTACTATATTGACGCATGGTTTAATATAAAATGTAGTTTTAACACCTTATCGTAGTAATCCAAGTAGTAAATGTTTATAAATACCTGTGCATACTCAAGTCTGAGTAAATTTACGCCAAAATGTTGTTGAAGTGCGGAAGAAGCGATGCATAGCTTTAAGTATCCCTCATTTTTGCATGCCAAGAAGAGCTAATGTTAGCTACCGTCCTTCCACATTAATAATAATATCATGTCTTAATACCTTTCTGTATCACGTACAAAAAGTCAACTCAATCAAACTCAAATTTTGATTGAGCTACCTATACCATTGCTGCAAAAATTTGCGATAAACTATAATATTTGATCTACACTCGCACATCCCTGTTCATCTCCACTTGTCTTGAACACACTAACTTGCATTGATTTACTGATATGAACTCCCCCAAATAAATTTATGACGAGTGCCAGCTATATCTAGTTAAGTAACGTGTATGTTATTCTCTATTTATTAGCCACCAAAGTTTTTAGACGTATCAATTGAAATTAATACCTAATCATGATTTCTTTTCGTGCAATAATTCAACCCATAAGGGGCTGCTTTGTGTCATTCACACTAATTGGAAAACACATAAAATTTATCTAACTTGACTACAATTGAAAAATTCTAGGAAGAAATGTTGAACTTTGGATTTTTTCTACTGAACGGAGCAGTTTCACTTAAAACTTTTTTTATTTCAAAGTCATTCTATCTATAGGTGACATCGACACCAATTTTCATTTTTAATAAAATGCGCAGTAGTAAAAATGCTTGTTTGCCAATTTTTAACAATTTTTGACGTTATTCTCTGGCAATCGTACGTGCAGTCCACACAACAGTTATGTACATACCTAAACCATTCAAGTGAAACTTTAAAATGGAATGAAGTATTGTATATTTTTTATGATTGTATACACTATTGTAGTTTATTATTGTCTTTCATTCCATACCTACGAAAGATGTTTGGAAGGAATGAAATATTTTTTTTCAATGATAGTGATTTTCGCGTTGCACACATCGGTATAAAAATAAAACTGTAATGTTATGCGGTTTAGTATTCCACATGGAAAATTACCAAAATAATTGTAAAAGATCAGATTGGTTTGAGCAGCAAAATTATTTTGAAATTTTTCCATGGACCAGAAATAGGGTTTGGTAACAATCATATAAACCTAGCTTATTAAAATGATAGATGATGATGTTGAACATGAATCATACGTCACTCATTAAAAATTATACCTATATCTATAAAGCATAAATGTCTACATAGGTCCGTAGCTATATATGTATTTACGTAGTAGAATCCCTTTGTCGACAGAGCAAGATATACTTAACGTTATGGGAAAACACATGAACTTCTCGTTTGATTGCTCATGACTCATAAAACCCGATTCATAAACTGTGTGTGTGCATGTATGCATTTTCATTTATAATCGCTACTGGAAACTTGCCTACACTCTATAGATATAATGTAATGTAAATAATCATGAGAATTATTTATCAAATGTAATATGAAAATAAGTTTTAAAAAACCTTGTGGGCATTGTACTTGATGTGCATATTCTAAGTTATTTATAGAGCATTTAACGTTTGTGTTGTTGCTGTTCAAACCTTTTTGCTTTTTCCAAATGCACAAAAAAATAACAGATCAAAGTTTTATTAGTATCACTGTTTAAATGTTTTTGCTCTTTCCTAATAATTATTTTCCAAGAAAAAAGATCATTTCATATCATTTTCACCTGAAATGATTATTGTACTCATAAAAAGTCTATAATTTCCATTTGTTTTGAAGAAATGTACCCGTACTCTGAGATAAAATGCCACTTTTCCTTTCGTTTCCCTCAAAACTTGCAGTGAATCACTCGGTTAGAACCACCTAGACAAAAACGTGCCTGGGAAAAATGACTTTTTATCAGGAAAACACATACGCAGATCATGGGTTGTTGCACGTAGATATAAATATTTTTACTGTACTTTACCAAAGCAGTATGTACTTTTCTTACACGCTTACGTTTACGCACATGCTATTGAGTCATCAGTCATCATTATCATAATGTTTCTGCTTACAATTCTAATCACTATCTTTACTGCTGTCATTACCTACCTATACCAATCGGGCCGTCGTTTACACCCCGCCAACTAATATTCATGCGAGATAGAGAATTGAGAAACCTACTGATTTCTTAAAGTAAGTTGGTTAAATTAAAGATTATGTCATATAGTAGAGCATTCTTGAGTTACAAAATATTACTATTACGTCTCTTGTAGTAAACCACCATGAATAATGCAACTTTCGGACGGAAGAATACCTCTACTCACATTACATTCCATGTCCTTAAAAGGGAAGAAAATTTTTAACGGACAAAAAATATTGAGAATGTAATTCTGTTTTTTTTAGGTTTCCATTTGCCAAGGAAGGGAGATGATGCGGATGTGTATAGGGAAAAACGAGATTTCACAGAAGTCATCATGCATTTAAGGTATCGTGTGGAGAAGCCGTATATGTACGTAATATATATTTCATGTGCTCTCGTAAAAGTAGGTACGTGTACTTTTAAAAAAGTTGAATATAGCGAGTGATTCTTTTTTTCCTTCGTCTTGCTCTCGGAGTACCTCACGGAAAGAAACCATCGACCAAAGGCCCTCCTCTTCACTTGACACCATTTTTAGTAGTTAAGCCTACAGTGTCTACTTTGATTTCATGATGTCTGTCTGTCCGTACATCTCAGAAATATATATCTCTAGAGGACCGTTTGGAATTTTCAAATTCGGTTGTTGTAAATTTCTTGCATATTAAACATGTTGGAAGTCATCGGTTGACACAAGTACATATTTGAAGTACATGACATTTTCAAATTTTTAAAATTGTATCATGTATCATTGGAAACCTCTTTAGATACATATGGAAATTATGACATTTTTGGATTTTGAAATAATTCAAAAATATTTTGTATCAGTTTCAGCGCCATAAGGCTTGCAAGGCATAAAGAAAAAGTGTGCATTTTCAACCAAGCAAATGACTTCATCACTTGTGTATGTTGTTCGCTTGCGGAGTTTGTTGCTACTGCTTGTACTTTTCATGCGCTAGCGAGGAGGAGAGGCATGCATCTATTTGCCGAAGAAAAGTCAAACGTAAAAAATACGATATTGCGCGACCTGTATTGGATTTCGGTTGAATATCAGGGGTGAAAATTAAGAAGAAAATACACTCATCTTGGTTTTTTCGTAACGGCCACTTTTAGGGAGAAAGAAATGGTAAGTAAAAGGAAAAAAATGAAAAAAATGTTGTCGTGTTGATGGAGTAATAGTCACAACTGACTACAACGGAGAAAGAAAACCCCACAGCATTGTGTAGGAAATTGAAATGCGGTGACATTTCAAAGTTTCCAATCTGCTTTGACACCATGATAATCTAACAATTTGTTTCACTACCCAAGCGGTTAATCTTTCGACTTGTCAAGGATATAATTATTAGATTGTGTACTGGCTCACTGCACAATTTGAAATCGAGCACGAAATTGGGAAGGTATTGCCCAGAAGCAAAAATATTATTGTGGAAAATAGACAAATTGGCTAGATATATGGAATTTAAACGCCAAAAATATTGAAAAACTTGCCGAAAGCTTGATAAGAAAGCTTGAGCACTTTTAAGGTACAGAAAAAAATTTGCATAATTGAAACATGGCTTATTTTCTCATCTGTACCTTCTCATGTGTGATGTCTTCATTTTTCATCTCCAATACTCTACTGGCAATTCTGAAATTCTACAGAGTTTTCCTTTTGCTTAGCTTTAAATTCGCAGAAAACTTAATCTCAACTTCTCAACTTGCTACAGAAAAAAAACAATATTTTAAAATACCACAATTCTAGTTTAACGCTTCAGTACGTATTCTGTTACATCCTTCAGTTCACAAATTTCTCTGATTCTACTAACCAGAATAAAGTGTGATATAGACATACAAAAAACTAATGGAACTATGCCATTAAACGAGATTTTATATAAAAACAAACTTAAATATATACACCGACATGAAAAAAAATACATTAAAGGTTGAAGGTGTTACCCAATCAAAATCGCGTAGTACAGTATTCTCCGAGGCCGGTGTTCAATTTAAAGATTTAAATTTACATTACACGTATGAATAATTTGATCATTGAATAAAATAAATCTGAGGAAAACTAGTATTTCTTATTTCGACTTGATTTGTACACATGAACATTAACATTCTTCGTTGAGCAGGTAAAAAATGAAACCAGAAGAAAAAATAGATGAGTAGTATGCCAAATGCCGATAATGATAGTAATGATGGACTTGTGTAGTACGTGCTCTATTATATCATCAACACCATCTTCATATAAAACTAACTACCTGATGCTGGTCTCAAGGTAAAATTCAAATCTGAGCCGTGAGAATATTTTACCAAGACTTTTAATGTTTTAACCTTGTCCACTAAAATTGCAAAGTAAAAAATCGCATATTATTTATTTTTCCTTGCACTCTTGACAGTGTGGTACGTGGCGATGTGGAATTATTAAGTACTTATTGAGCATTCCTCTGTGTTTTACTTTGCACAGTGAACCCGGTGGTGGTCAGTTTAATATTCACGGTAGCAGTGTTACTTGCGTGTTTTACAATATTGCAACATACCTAATCACGGGTTTATTGATGATAAGTATCAAGTTACTGAAAGTGTGTCTCACTATCTCTTTGTTTTTGTTTTGTGAAGGATGCACTTTACTTTAAGTAATCGACGAGACTAGCCAAGAGAGAGGTTATTTAATTTTGCTTATCGGTTCAACAGATACAACAGTATCACATCACAGTGTAATCTGTAAAATTCTCCAGTTTCACTTGAAGCACCTCGTCCATTACTTCTTAGTAGTGCGCTGGGTGGTTTTATGATAAAGATGACCGGACTGTACCTTGCAGAACAGATGAGTTCATGAATGACTTGTAAAATTTTTAAAAGCATGTGCGTAATTACTTTGGTAATTACAAATGCAAGCTTTGCTTGCGTTCTCTTACATGTACCTATTACCGTAATTAGGTGTACTAACGTAAGGATTATGCAATATCACATTTTGTCGTTTTAAATAAAACCTAATAGCAACCATGAATGTTAAGGTCCATTTACATTTTTCGACAACGCGCAAGGTGTCATTTAATATTTGCACATTTGCTACATTATTTATTATTACATTTTTTTGCGTTTACATGGTTACATCAATTTCAAAGTCAATTATTTTAAAAGCAACTTAAGGTCAATTACTACAGTGTCACAAGTGCTTGTATTGCTCCCTGTTGTGATCTTGCGAGCATCATGATCATCACCCATCATTTATTTATTTACTTATTTAATTTTTTATTACCTACTTAGTAAATTTCATAAAACGGTTAAATAACAGCGCTGATGAGAATGTATAAGGGCAGCGGAATTTCGTAGCATGCATCACGCAATAATTCTCAGCTATTGACTGAAAATAATACATTTTTTCCCTTCAAAGGTAATAATAACAACATGAGGTTGTGTGAGTGTTAGCCCACATCAGACAGGAGCTTCCGTAAAAACGTACTAGATATAAATTATGAGCCATGTGCCAAGGAATGACCTGCAAGCACATTTTTTCCTTACATTGTACAAATAAGCAAGCAGCACGACAACAAGTATGTATATTATCAAATATACCGTACTCTTTTGATGATCAAAACTGAAAAAAATACGTCGTCATACGTAAAATACAGAAACTTTCATCATCAAGTTTTACACACTACCTACAGCAGCAGCAGCAACAGCAACAACAACAGCCCCGTTTATTTTCCATTGCAGTCATCATATCATACTCATCGCATCTTTCTCATGAACTTGTCGGTATTTTTTCACCACTTCACGTCATATATGTAGAGTAAGAAGAAGGAGGAGGAAGAAAAAAATACAAGTTAATGTGCTGGATCCTCCCTTTCGTTTGTTTCTTCTTGGCACTTTTAATTACCTCTAAGGGTGTAAAACATGAAAAAGGCCAAGATTTGTGTGACAGCTGGAAATGGTAAAGAGGGATTTTTTCCCCCAGTGAACCTTTGCTTTGTTAGTGGACTTGTTTATACAATGTACATTTTCTCGTTTGGTTTCATCTTCATTTTCATACAATGTATGGTAAATGGTGATGTATTATTGCAGCAGAGCAAGCTGCTGCTAATAGAAAATGCAACCCTAATATATTACCCTCTTGTGTATCATTTACCTCCAAAAAGTATGGTGGAAGCGTAGAGAACATTTCACAGATACCCAGAGAGAATAGTACAATATGCATGCATTGACTTACTTTTTTCTTGTTTTGAAATTTTCTACGGTATACCCTGTCTGGTCATTGATAAATGTCAATGTCAGGGGATCAACTTACAAAATCCCTTCCAAATATTCCTCCTCAACTAAAGTACACAAACATAAAACACTCAGCGAGTATTTCTCATACATGCACTTATTTACTCACTCACTTTACTCGAGTTACTCACTTTTTTCTACATAATCATAATATAGCTAGTTAGCTAGTCACAACTTAATAGCTTCCTCTTCTGTCTCCTATCCATCTGCCTGCACACAGCACGCACGCACAGTGCTCTCAAGTACAATTCCCACTATTCCCACAATCTTTTCTTCATACTTCTCATCTTCGTCTTCATGCTTACGGAAACCGACAAACCGAAAAGTATGATAAAACGTAAAAACATGAAACTGGATGATGTCAAGTTAAAGTCATGTAAGTCCATTAAAGCCATGTTCAAAGTCCATTCATACAAATGTAAATACAACAAGACGAAAAAAAATTTTTTTAGGAACGATATAGGCAAGTTACTACTACTTCATTAAGAAACGCTAAGAAAGATAACAGTACTGAAAAGTAATAACAACAAAAACTAAAAATACTCTTCCTTGCTCATTACATGTTCATAAGTAACCAGTAGCAAGGGTTGCAGGAGTACAGTACAGGGTTAAATTGGAAACTGGGATCATTAAGATTACCATTCTTTGGAAAACAAAAACCACAAAATTCATGAAAAAAACGCATGTAGTGACGTACATTTCTGTTGTGCTGCAAACCAAACGAGATATGACTTTTTCATTTCAACCATCATCATGGGTACACTTTTTTGTGTTTGTTTTATTTGTTGAACATCAACAAAGCTTGCTTAGTCACCCGTAAACAGAAAACATGATGATGATGATGATGATGATGATGATGATAGTGAAAGCCCAAGTTTAAATGTAGTGAAATAAAACTAAAGAAAAAAATGAAGATTTGCTTTGAATGTTGCATGTACTACGTAACACGTTGATACATTTGAACTGTGTTAACAACCTTCCGTTCATTTTTTTCTGGTTGACAGCTAGATAGATACATGGTACATATAAATGTGTTCGTAGCCGTTTCATCTTTGCTGGTGTGAGTGAGTGACTGGGATTTGCTGATAATAAAGTGCACTTTCATTGTTACTTTACTTTTATATTTCAATCTTGTTCTGTGACAAGCTACTACTGAGGCAATGTGTGGACTTTAGAAGGTTAAATATTTCAAAATAAACTTTAAATTTGTGAAAGTTAGTTTACCAAATGTGTCATGTTCAAAAGAAAGAAAATGATGATGATGATGAAATAAATAAATCCCAGATTGATTAAGTAAACTAAATGCAATGAAATGCATTTGACAAGATTACTTCAATGCTCAATGACTAGTAGTTATTATTATTATTTTGAAAGCGTTTTACAGAGATGATAGTGACATTAAGAAACAAAGTCGTTATTGTTGTATTATCTTACATATATTACTTACTGTCCAATGAATGACTCTTGAACACTCAAGCTCTAAACGAGATACCGACACAAACAGCTTCGATGAACAACGGATTTTTCATCTTTACAATTTGCTGAGTCATTTGGTAAATATATATTGTCAAACCGTAACATTTATGTTTGGGTTATAATTTTATAACTTTTATTTGCCATAATAAATAAATAATAAAAACCAGCGCCCGGTATGTGCCGGGTTTAGCACCAACTTCGTCGGTATGCGAAATTATTTATTAGAGCGTATTTTGAAGAATGAAATTTCTAGTAGTCGCCAGTTTGCATCACATGAAGAATTGATGCAGCTGTGATGTAGCATTGACAAAAGATGTAGCCGGGATGTAGGCATTGACAATTGATGTACTTGGGATGCAGCATTGACAGTTGATAAACGATAGTGGTTTGGTTTTTTATATAACTTTTTTCAGAGATGTGCGGCGGGTCTACGGT